>JANTPZ010150727.1:0-15674 GCA_025593235.1 Vachellia pachyceras | reverse complement strand
TGATTTTACATTGTTTGGTATCCATTCCACAAAGTACGATGAATTCTTGTTTTGAACATCGATAATTTGTTCATCCACTTCCTTAGTGCTCATTTTACCTCGGAACATAGCCGAGACTGTCAGATATCTGCCATGTCGTGGGTCTGCTGCACACATCATGTTTCTAGCATCCCACATTTGTTGAGTAAGCTCTGGAATGGTGAGGGCTCTGTACTCTCTAGAGCCACGAGATGTTAATGTCGCAAAACCAACCATGAAGAAGTGATGGCGTGGGAAAGGGATGAGATTAACAGCCAGTTTTCGGAGATCAGAGTCGAGTTGACCCGGAAAACGAAGGCAACATGTTACTCCACTCATTGTTGTTGAGATCAAATGGTTGAGATCACCAACTGCAACAACACACAAACCTGCTAATTAGTAGACACTCAATTATCCAGTTTACTATAGAGTAAACATCCTTTAGTTATGTCGGACTTCAAGTTCAAGTTCGCCCTTGATGAGATGGACTATTTGATAATTAATTGAAAGGCAAACAAGAAATATTACACAATAAATAAGAGATATTGTACATTTCTAATTAGTGGTCATCCAGACCCTACAAAAAGGAAGAGTTATAGTATCTCGCAGAGTTCCGGAGGTTCTACCTGAATTCGAACATGATCCAGACCCGGTAACTAAAGGTAAGATAGGAATAATGAGGAGACTTACAACTTGGATTAGTGAGCTTGAGGGTTCTGAAACAGATATCATAAAGAGCCTCATTGTCAAGGGCCATGCATTCATCTGCATTTTCAACAAGTTGATGAACAGAGAGCGTGGCATTGTAGGGTTCAACGACAGTGTCAGAGACCTTGGGAGATGGGAAGACGGAGAAAGTCATCATCATCCTATCAGGATACTCTTCTCTGATCTTTGAGATCAAAAGAATCCCCATTCCAGACCCTGTTCAACCTCCCAGGGAATGACAAACTTGGAAACCTGTAAATTCATAAACAAACTCACTCATATTCATATATAGCTCTCAGTGAAACTTCGAAAAGTTGAATGAACAAACCATATAAGAAGAAGTAACTAGTACCCTGCAAGCAATCGCAGTTCTCTGCTTCTTTACGAACAACGTCGAGAACAGAGTCGATAAGCTCTGCTCCTTCAGTGTAATGGCCTTTGGCCCAGTTGTTTCCAGCTCCACTTTGGCCAAACACGAAGTTGTCAGGCCTGAAGATTCTTCCATAAGGACCAGAACGAAGGCTGTCCATGGTCCCTGGTTCAAGGTCCATAAGCACTGCTCTAGGAACATATCGACCACCACTAGCTTCATTGTAGTAAACATTAACCCTCTCAAGTTGAACATGGGAATTGCCTACATAATTCCCAGTAGGATCAATCCCATGTTCATCACACATAACCTCCCAGAACTTGCCTCCAATCTGGTTCCCACATTGACCAGCTTGGATGTGAAGGATTTCTCTCATGGTGAAAGACAGATCACAGGTTTGAGATATTTACAAAATGAACTATATCAGAGCAGAGGTTGAGAGGGGAAGAATCCCGAAAGCCCTTTTTCAGTTGCAGGGGTGTAAGGATCAGAAAGAATGGGATGTTGTCTTTCTGTCAAAAGGAGGTAAAAATATAAATTGGTGGGCGTTCAATTAATAAGTTCATGTAGGTTTGTTAGGAGGATGGTATGTCAAACTCCAAGCAGACTGATTAGCTGGCTATGGAAGGTGACAATCAAGTCGCATGGAAGTTCCAATGGCCTTATTATGTTAATCTGAATTGTCCATCTCTTGATTTGGTCATCCACATGTTTCAATGTCACTGGACAACTAGATAGCCATTTGATGGAGCATGGCAAAAGAAGAGTGGGAAAAAGCTATTACTGCAAAAGATCAAAATTCTAGTTGAAGGCTGTTTTTTTATGCAACTATCGTTATACTTAATTGGGAAAAACTCTATTCTCCAAAAAAAAAAAAATTGGGAAAAACTCCTTGCAAGACATTTTTTTGTATTCGCACCAATTCAAACTTAAGGCTTGGTGTTTAAATAGTCATAGCCCTTTCAATTAAAACAAACGCCGCCTGTTTGTCTTAATATCATTATGTGGGTTTGAAATTTTTGAAGTTTCCCCAAAAATTTACTTTCAAATTGCCAATGGTTTTGCAGCGGGAGGTTCAAACCGGAGGTAACTTGCTTGTGCTTGACAAGATTGTTTTTAACTGTAAACAAAGTAAACTCGAAAGACAGGTTCTATTAATGATTCCTAAACCCATATATATACATATAGACATGAGATGAGTGATACAAGGCCAGTGTATATATAGAAAGAGGATTCGATTCAATTATTTAAGTCATCATAGTTCTGTGGCAGCCTGTCTCCTCAATACAACTATTATTTGTATACGAAACAAAAGCACTAATGCTGATCGAAGAGGGAATCCTAAGTCAATCTCTTTAGAGAAACGATACTTATTTGGTCGTTCTCAAGTAAGGTTATCAAATCGAGATATGAATAGTGAATCAGAAAATTCATTTTTAAAATCGTGAATCGAAACATATCGTAAATCGTAAGATTCATGATCGTTTATTAAAGATGACATAAATATAAATTTTCACATAAGAGACATCAAATAAAAATTTCTATTTCATAAATTCCTAAAAATTATGAGTCATTGTGGCCCCACCATCAAAATAACAACCACAAAAGAATGACTAACATCATAGAAAAGTAAAATAAGGTGGAAAGAAACAAACTTCTAAAAAAAAATATAAGTTATAAAATTTACTGCATGAACCAAATGAGTGAAACTTTGAAAGGAATAGAATAATAGACTTGATTATATAGAAACGAGGTGGAAGCAAAGCAAAAAATCACTCTCACACACAATAGGAAACTTGAAGTTTCGATAGGCATTGAATGGATATAGATTGCACTATAGTATGAGGGTTTTTTACATCAAAAATATCAATTTCTTTTACAAAGAAGTAGGAATAAAAGGCTACTATTGCGGTAATTTCTCTCCCACATCATGGAAGGAAGAGGCCCACTTCATCTTGCATCACCGAAATAGTAGTCGTCACACGATTCTTGAGTGAAAGATTCCAATGGGAGAAAGATTCACTATGAAAATCGAATCTTTTCGCTCAATATTCGAATCGTGAATCGTGAGGTTCGAATCGTAAATCGTAAGATACAACATGTGATTCGGTGAGGGAAAGATTCATCATGGGAGTCGAATTTTTTTCCTCAATATCTGAATCAAATCGTGAGATTCAAATCGTGAATCGTAAGATTCTGACTACCATGTTCTCAAGGTTACAAAAATTACAAACCAGAGTGTCCAATGAAATTTTATATTGACTGATCAACAAAGGCTATAGAAATTATCATGTAATGCCTTTGATAAATGGTTTTCTAGTAATTAGTGATTGAGTTGAGATGTTCAATCCACAACAAAGACCAGTCCAGACTTAAAGTAAGCATATTGGATTGAGTTTGAGGATGTTTCACTTTCTCCAAATCACATCTTCACCAACAAATCTTTTTAGACCCATCCGTATTCCTTATTACTAAAAAAATTCTGCCAATGAGAGATATGTCCTTTTCAATTGTATCTTTATTTATGACAAGGGGGCAGAGGGGGAAGAGATGCGGAGCATAAGTGAGAAAATGAAATGAAATGAAATAGATATGTAATTATCTTGAGATTAAAATAGAACAAGCTCATTAAATATCTACATAAACACAAATTATTACTTATATTTAATGCCTGCACTATATGAAAAGATGTTACTCGTAAATAGGAAAGACGACTGAGGGAAGTAATCGGCACTCAAATTTGTAACACCCTTGAGTCTATATCAGTCGAGGGGAAGAAATTTTAAAGCAGCCCAGTACCCAACATTGGTGTGCTGCCACTCTCGACAAGATGATTAAAAGCTGACGACCTTTTCACATTTATTTATGAAGCGTTCCAACATCAGTATGATCTCATCATGTTTTAAACAAAAATGACACAAGTAACCCCTCATGACACAGTTTACATCAGAAATTATTTCCTAAGTAATCATCAATCTTCAAGGGGCTCAGAACAAACAACCAGTACCACAACTGACTCAGAAAAGGTCCTACTGAATTGTCACAGGTAGCAGCCAGTTGAACACTCCTCAATATAGCAATTCCTCATATACAGGATCTACAGATTGCCCCCACTTGCCATGATAAAACTCCAAAAGCTTTTCAGCCGGTGTGACACCTGCCACCACAAAAAGTAATATGCAAAATATTAAATAAAGCTGGGGGCAAAATATGAGCATTCTTGGTAAAAACATCTAACTGAAATTGTTTTGGAGGCGTGGAAGTAGATCCCTTTTCTTCTTTTGTGTATTTTTTATTGTGAGGAGAAGGAAACAAATCATTTACCTGTACTAACCACCTCAGCAACCGCATTCAAGAAACCAGTTTCCTTAAAGCCTCTTCTTTCCAAACCATCCTAAAGAAATGTGGTTAACATGATACATTCAAAAGTAGGTGTCAAACAAATGTGGTTAATAAGATAGATGACAATAACAGAGATAACAAAATAATGACACCCACTTTCGAAAATTTTAGAACATCTTCAGCAACATGTTTCAGCAAGCCATCTCGGAATGGTGTCTTTAGGCCATATTTGGGGACCTGCCACAAAAAGCCTCTAGGTCATAAAGAAATAGAAATCTAGAATGGATAATGACCATCAACGAAATAGAAGCTGTCATGTGTATTATGTAAACAAAAGAATACAGCACGCATTAATCCTAATGAAAATGTGGAGAAACATTTGATATGATAAGAAAAAAAATGTACCCATCCAGTTCATTATACAAATCCTTTTCTCTCGTCTTTGTTTGGTCCAAAATATTAAGTCCAATTTGATAACATATAGAGTATTCAATATTTCCCCCTATCTAGCCATCCATACAATGGGTAAAGGTGCAAATTTGGCAATCAAGTGTTTGGCTAGATTCAGTTAGCACATTTTACTTTTGGAGGGTGCAAAAATAGCCATTATTTTTTTCAATTAGAGAAAAATACGCAAAACCGTTAATTTGTCTAACGTTGACCGTGAGTGAAACCCACACCTAAAGAAACTGACGGACGTTTGGACAAATTAATAATTTTGCTTATTTTGTTGGAAAAACATAATGGCTATTTTTGCACCCTCCAAAAATAATATATGTCCGCTGCACCTGGACAAAACTTGGTTGCCAAATTTGCACCATTACCCTCCATACAATTAAATATCATAAGAAATTAATTCATCATAATTAATGTAGTGCTGACTTTTGATAAGGGTAGTTTGGAAAGTAATGCAAGTTTTTTACATCTTTAATAATGTAACTTCTACTAAATTACCATTTTTTGTTTGTGTGCTAGTTAAGCTGGACTTATTGTGGATCGAAGGAGTTTTTCTACTTGACCATCTGCTAGTGTGTACAAAAAACCAGAGAAGGATTCAGGTTTCAACTGATGTTCACCCTACTAAATATAGTGACTTTGTTATGGCACAAGCTGGCATAGAATATACAAAAGAATCTCTCAGGTAATCAACCACACATCCACAGTAAAAGAAGTTCCTTTTCCGTTTTTTCAACATTGAAACCCTTAAAATTGATCAAGAGCAATGAACTTTTTTAATGTTTTGACATTACCTTATCCCTTAGCATTTGCCTCTCTTCTGGGGTCCAATCAGCTGTCATATCTAAAATATTCTGTAGAGAAACCTCATCATACAATAAGCCCACCTGATATAATGAGAAAAATCACCATGAGTTTATGCAGCTAAGTGGAAGTAATTGAGGAGTTGGTAAATGAGGATAAAAATTATGTTCTGTGCAAGCAAAGATCAACCCTTACTTATCCTACACGAGAGACAAGACATAAAAAAACATCATTGCTTTTTCCACATTAAGTGATAGGTCATTAAATGATTGCATCACTTGGCTTCAAAGATTAGGCTGCATGATAGTCAGGTAAAATAGGACCAGAAATACTATGCACAACTAGTAAAATGCTACCCACCCAAAATGCTGGTAATGCACATAACCTTCTCCAGGGCCCTCCATCAGCACCTCTCATCTCCAAGTACCTCTTTAGCCTAACCTGAAAATAGTACAATAAAAATTAACTAAAGAACAACCTCATAAACGCTGCCATACCACTGGATAAGCATCAGATAACGGCCAATTAAGGAAAAAAACCTCAGGGAATATAGTTGTCAAGTGATTTTCCCAATCATTTAGCGTTGGCAATTCACCAGGAATGCAAGTAAGCTTCCCTTCCATAAAATCCTGCAATATTTTGAACTTGAAGTGATCAATATTTACCCAAAAAGGATCAATTCTCCAGAGGCTTGAAAATAAAAAAAAGTAGTCAGAGAGAAGTATCAAAACAAAGGATGACGGTGCAATATAAGATAGCCTGAGATAATAAGAATATCAAAGAGAGATGAAAACCCTGAAGGTCATTCCGGTACAGTTGACATATTTCCCTTTCCGATAGACAAAATACATCGGAACATCTAGCGCATAGTCAACATACTGCTCAAAGCTGCAATTGAAGAATTGAAAAGAAGTCAGAATGGATGAAATAAGATTGATAAGATTTAAAAGTAAAAACAGATATTAGTCACTGAAGAAGATCACAGTAGTATCATAACAATTTTTATTTGAAGTTCTCAACGAAAAGAGTTTAGATTAAATACACAAATTCATCCAAATTCTTACTGCATGTCCTGACACTAACGTATTGAGATTAAGCATGCCAAATGTTAATGTATTGCATTCTACCATCCAATGCATGTAAGATTCAAATACGTGAAATCATCAATATGAAGGGTTAGCCAAGACTTGGAAAACCTGACGCAACTAAACAATTGCGTTGTGTATTCACGCTATGTTTTAAATTTAAAGCAAGTCAGAAGCATAGAAACATTTTGCTAGGAAACTATAGCGATTCACGAGCCACAAAACACAAATTATCAAACTTACCCAAAGGAGTCATCAAAAACAAATGGCAACATCCCAGTGCGATTCTTATCAGTATCAGTCCATATATGACTGTTTCAAGCAAATGAGAACTGAATAAGATATATATCAAGAATGCAAACTGCAGAGAATGGAAGGTGACAACTAAATGACAATTTACCTTCTCATACTGAGAAGACCATTTGGCTTTCCTTCTGTGAAGGGTGAATTTGCAAATAGAGCAGTTGCTATCTGTTTGATATATAATAATAGTTATATCTCATGTCATGGCACAAATTTCCAAAGGAAAGAAAAGACTAATGCTTCTTACAGGCTGCAAGGCTAGACCAGCACGAAACTTCCTTATCATGTCTGCTTCAGAACTGAAGTCTAGATTGACCTATAAAAGTAAAGCCTGAAATGTATCAATATCCAGCATGAGAGATGATTAAAATCTAACTTCAGAATATTTTACTATCACCACACCCAAAATAGGATGCCTGGGAAATAATCAGCTCATAAAATATTATAATCTCACCTGTACAGTGCACGTTCTGAACATCATGTCAAGTCCAAGGGAACCAACTTTCGGCATGTAATTTCTCATTATTTCATATCTTCCCTGAGCCAAAACACCCATATAAGAGAGCATGTAATAGACCAATGAAGACTGTTGTCGCTGTTCAGTTACAGAGTGGAACTAGACCAACCTCCCTTCATGACAAACTAACAAAACCACAAATAGAGCCCACTGCTTCACTAACAATAGATGTTCTAACCAATCAATTAAGTACAACCCTTTGTACTAGTGTAAAATAACTAATGATCCCAGAAGCTTAAACTGCTATAAACCTCCAATAAATCATTTAACTCAATACACACGAGGGAACTTAGCAGTTTCAAGATAACAGCTATATCTGATATACAATAAGAGGTAATGTAGGGAATGGTTCTAGCAAAATTCACTGAGACACATGCCCAGCCCCTCGTTTTATTTATCAACCAGATACTCGGTTGTAAAAATGGAAATTAAGATATCAAACCTAACAGACTAGTTCTCTAAATACGTTATCATTAGTTTTCACATGCAATATTTTTCACACGTTTGCCATCATGAATTCAAGCCAGATTAATAAAGATGATAAAGCTAGCATGCTGCATGTCTTCAGGTCATGGCAGTTACGAAATAGCCATGGCCATGAAATTTGACAGATATTTATTCCTGATATGAGGAAATCAAGCCAGATTCACAGCATAGCGCTAAGGACAGATCCTAGTTTTCTCTGTCAAATATCCGATTTCAGGAAGTGTCATCAGCATTTTTTTTTTTGTAGAAATGAATAAATATGAGCCTGATAAGCAAGTTCAGAGTCTTGCACAATGGAAAGGAGACAAAAAAACACCTTTGGCATTATGGGTATATCTTTGAGTCCCCACTTTGGCTGAAAACCAATTCCCAGAAATCCAATTCCCATTTCCTCAGCAACAGCTTTAACCTATTAAAAGAAGTGTAAAGTGATTTTTCATATAGTTACAAAATATATATAGAAGCCACATCAAGAAAAAAGGAGCCAATATATTAGCAGATCTGTGGGTATCCCAAATTCAAAAGAAAAATGTTAAGCTAACTACAAGGTTGATATGTAATTTATTTGAATGAAAAGAAGATATAAAACAAATTTCGAACCAACTTGCTCCTTATCTAATACAACAGTGGACCACTTTTGATCTTTGAAGTATCCCACAAGCATGCATAAACCAAGTACAACTATCCAACTCACTCCTTATCTAATATAACAGCAGACCACTTCTGATCTTTGAAGCATCCCACAAGCATGCATAAACCAAGTACAACTGTTCAACTGACCTGATAGAGGTGTGAATTAACTTCAGCGCAAGTCTGGTGCAAAGTTTCTAGTGGAGCACCACTAAGCTCAAATTGACCACCAGGCTCCAAAGAAATGCTTTGCTTCCCCTGGTCCACATGAGGTGAGATAAAAAAAAATTACAAGGAAATAACAAGTAACAAAAATTAAGCATTTGATTGACGCCTGATGGGATGCTTGAACCAGGAAGCATTTTGATAAACAACGATGGCAACAAAGACTTTTCTGAAATAAAATGCTTAAAGGTTGTTGTTTATGCAGAGATAACTAGTTCACCTGTTTAAGTCCAATAATGTAATCACCTTCCATTACTTTATCCCAATCGAATCTCTCAGAAATGCCATTGAGCAACTCAGCTATCTGTTCATACTTCATGGGACGTAGGCTTCCAAACTCAAAACCAAACTTCTCGTGCTCAGTGCCAATTCTGCAAAAGTTAGTTTAAACAAAAAGGAACTAATAATTGTATAAAAAAATGAAGAACGAAAATTATTATAATTTTGAAACATTCTAACGGAGAACCCAGATAAGCGCCTCATGATAACCTTGGAACTTAGGATTGATAATCTAGCATCCCTAAATCAAATATCGTAATTTCCAAATGCAACAAGAAACTACACAACTAAATCACGAAAAACCAGATAATTATTGGTCTAATAAGGAAGGCTCTATCTAATATGCCTCATGAAATTAAAGAAAAATAAAGAAATAAAATAAAACCAATCCATTCTAATGAAAAAGAACCTTGGCAACAAGCTCATACGATTATATGATACAAAGAAACGAATTAGAATGAAATCCAAAAAAAAATTAATAATACCTCCATTTTTCCTTCGGCTTACAGCCAGAGGCAAGGTAGTCTACAAGATCCTTCTTTGTAAGAGGCTCAGTAATAACAACAGCATCTTCTATAGGAGGGCTGGCAGCAACAATCACTGAATGATGCCGTTTAGATCCAACACCGGTAAACATCCTTTTCTGTGTAATCTGAATCTTGCTTGCAGAATCGCATGATAGGGAAGAGAAACCAACACAAGTTTTTTTTACATGGGATGCACCAAACTTATGTCTTGCGACAAGAAGTGCATTTTTCCCAACTTCGCATCGTGCCGTCTCAGTGCGCGTGCAGTATATTGAACCCGTTCGTGAGATCACGACCATGGTACTCTCCTGAAGAAGATACAAGCACATAAGTTAACCTTCAGGCTCAGCGATTCGCAAAAGAACAAAAAAAATCACATGTAATTATGCTGTTTTTGTCATTATAAAAAATGCTAACTTCAATAAATTCAGCACATCAAGTATCAGTAGACATAAACAGAGATTTCAGGTACAACATTGAAGACTCTCCAGCTCAGTTTTCAGATTTAAAAGTGAGTTGCAGCGACTAAAAACAAATTAAAATGATGAGCAATGTCGTCATCTTGGACGCGTTATTGCTGCATCCAGTGGTTCACTGTATAAGAGTAGAAGAAAATAATTATATTGCCGCGAAGAAGTTCGACTCAGGACAGAGCAGAACAAGGTCTAAAAGACGTGTTTGGATTTTACAAATAAAATCTTAAATTCAAAGCTAAACATGAGAAATACATAAAAACGGACGGATAGAAACACGATTGAAAGAAGCGATTCTGGACAGAGTGTCAAAGTAAGCCAAAAATGAACAAAATGAAGACAAGCATGATAAATTTCTTTAGTGAAATTGTTACAAGAGTAATACCAGCTATATCAGAGCTGCAAAAAGAGAATTAGGCTCTGAGAATATAAGCTCTGGGGTTGTCCGAAAAAAGGAAAGTGGTGGCGGGGTAAGCCGGGAAGAGGAGAGAGGCTGGGAAAGAAGGAAGAAGAAGAAGAAGCTCCGCTTTTTCTTTCCGCTGAATGAGACTGAATCGGATTTTATAAGGGCATCGTTATTTTCTTATATATGGGACACGTCAGCTTGGCGGCTTTCTTTATCATATAACCCAACTAATTTCGTTTTTACGTTATCGTTACTCTCCCTTCCGTTCAAAATGTTTAACAAAATTATAAAAGAAAATTAGTAATGTTATTTTTCTTAGAAAAATAGAATTACTATTTTTAAGATATTATTACATAACCATAATTGGGTGTGTTTGGAAATTCCGTTGGAAGAAATGAGTTTACAGATTTTAAGTTATTTTACAGATTTTAAGATGGTTTTACGGATTTCAAAATGGTTTTTATGAATTTCAAAATAGTTTTTACAAATTTTGAGATTGTTTTATCTTGACTTATGTGCACCGTTGGGGAAATGGTGTTCCCAAACAAGTACTTAACATTAAGTTTCGTGTCAGTAGTTTTTACATATGTGCATGAGGTATCAACACCAATCAATAATCCCCAGAAATGCCAATAATTCTTGTACCCAAAAAAAAAAAAGAAATGCCAATAATTCTTGTTATGGGGCATGTTTAGGAAATCTTTCCCAACAATGGTTACATAAATCAACACAAAAAAATCTTGAAATTCATAAAAAGCATCTCAAAATTCATAAATTTTTCTTTAATTTCTTAAATTTTTCTCAAAATCCATAAACTCCTTTTTAGAAACAAATTTTCAAACTCACGCATAGGCTTGTTCCAACCCTAAACTTTTTTCTGCGTTCATAAATATTGTACCAATAATGCACTTCTAATACATGTTCCACTTTTAAACAAGTTGTTGAGGATTTTTTTGGCTGAGGAGTTTTTTTAGGATTATTAACGCTCTAGAGATGTTAAAAATAAGTAAAACTGTTCTAAAATAGCTAATATTAACGGTTAAAAAAAATAGTATCTAGTGTTAATAATGCAAATCATTGTAATATCTTTTTAACACTTTTGAGGTTATTTTAATTTTAAATTTTTTTTGGGCATTTCTAACCCATGTGCAAAAGCTTTTATGATAAAATTAGACCTTAATTTGGTGTGATTTTATGTTATGTTTGGTAAATTGACTTTTAAGTTATGAGGCTAATTTTTACAGTTGACAAAATAACTTCCATAAACTAAAAACAAAATTAGTATTTAATGATAATATGGATAAAGTTCTGGATACCCTACCATACAAGATGCAGAATTTAATGTAGACAAGATGCTTACATTTAAAATATTTTGAGATAAACAATTTAATGCAGAAAATTTAATGCTTGCTTCGATTCGATGACTACAAAAATAGGTTTGATTATATATTATTTAAATTTCAAAAATTAGCTTTGATTCTGTGTGTTTGCCATTTCTCAAGTGTCAACAAAGTTAATTTTCTCCTAAGATGTCTTTTCTAAAAAGAATAAAAATATTTAACTACATGGAAACTAAAAAAAATGAGAAAAGCAGAGCATCAATATCGGTTGGTATCTTTTCAATGTATTTAGCATTTACAATAAATTAATAATTCAATGTAGTACTAATAATTTTTAAAATTAATAATTGGAAAAATCATCTAAAGGTCCCAAAAAACAGAATTAACCATAAAATGATTTTAAAGATTAAAAAAATTACCATGAGATTCCAGGAGTAGTTGCTGAGGTTGTTAATGACAACCTTAATAGCTACTCATGGGATTTCATGATAATTTTTTGAATTTTTGTGACAATTTTATGGTTAATTCTGTTACTTGAAACATCTTGCTAATTTTCCCTTAATAATTTCATACACTACAGCTATTTTGTTTTGGGGAAATGGTATTCTGAATATATACTGAATGAATTGAGAGGGAATAAAACTTTTAGACAAATTTGGGAATTCAACATATATTCAAAGGCTGAAAGAGGTCATCACTTTTAATATCGTGTCGTAAATAAACACTAAAGAAGGAATGACGTCATGAGTGACAAAACCTTTTTTCCTTCCCACTGATTATTAATTTAATCATATCTTATTTGTTGGGCCATCATTAATTTATTAATTTATATGCCTTTACTATATGGCTGCTACATGTGAGTATCATATTAAATATTAAATGCACCATTATGCGGCTGCTACATGTGATCATGTGCATGAATCATAATTAGTAGAAGGAAATTGTTTGTGTTCATTTGTAACTTGAAGATGTGGATGATATATAATTTAATTTTTTTATCATTAAACGTGTTTAATAATTGAGTAATTTTTGCACTCTCCTTTACATACAATTAAAGCACTCAAATTTACTTTTTATTTATAATTAAATGTTTATTCCCCATAATTAAATGTACCCATGGAAAAAATTAGAATATAGATCTCTAAAAGTATTTATCATGTAAGATCAGTAGAACACCGATATCTTTTTAAAAAGTGCTCGATATGAAATATCCATAATTACTGGGAAACATTATATTCATATCAAGAAAGCTGGGAAGCATAAAAATTTAAAATAATTTTTTTGCCTGAAAAAGATTTAAAACATTTTTTTGTTACAAAAATTTTAGACAGGGGTTGGACTTACCCACAAGCCAAGAGCAGGGCGAAATCTCCCTTCATCTTAGGTGATACCAATGTCGGGCAGGGCGAGTCGACAATTACCCTCAGATATTAACTTAAGCATCCAAGAGTTAGGATGCATTTTCAAACGTTACGGTGGGAATCGAACCTTCTCCCACTTAATGAAAAAGCACAATCTTTACTACTATATTCACGGATGTTAAAAGATTTAAAACATTTTGAACGAAGGAATTAACTAATTTATTTACTGAGAGCCCAACGATTGTGGCCCACACATAGTGGAATCCGTCCATGGGTCAATCTCGATGACTTTTGAGAGTTGAAGACGACAATGACATTAATTCAAACAAAGTTTGTATCAAAAAAAAAAAATTCAAACAAAGAAAGTACATTGTCCATAAATAAATAACCAACAAATGTACTATTAATTTACTATTTTATTCTTTTGATATACCCAATTACCCCTATTTTAACTCATTGTCATTGGTTGTGTTTGGTAAGCCCGTTTTGCCAACGAATACATTTACCGAGATAAAATTCCTCTCACATAAACTACCTTAGAATCTGTGTCCGTTTTTCTAACGGGCTATCAAACGGACCCATTATCAGTTTTATCCAACCGTTGGGGCAATTCCACTATTTATTAGGGTGTTCAATTCATATTTGATCATCTTATAAATAAGTTTAATTTCATGGATATATATATAAATATCCTAGAGAATATTTGTTAATTCATATTTGATCATCTTATAAATAAGTTTAATTTCATGGATATGTATATATATATATAAATATCCTAGAGAATATTTGTTAACGATCACACTCTTCTTCAAACATACATAGGACAGTTTTTGTATTAAACAAAGTACTCTAGAAACCGTCGTTGGCTGTCGTTTTCTCCATCCACCAACAACAAATTTAACATTAATAACATCAACATTAACAATGTTAACTTTCAAACTACTGGTTAATTATCTAATAGCAATAATTTCCATGATCTTTTTATAAGTATATGTATCCTCTCAAGGGAGTACCGGAGGCCAGTGGCAGAGCCACGTTTTCTTGAGTGTGGGCAATTGCCTCCACTCAATTTTTGAGTGTTTATGTAAATACTTGTTAGATTTTTATTTTGCATTCATTGATTTTTAAGATTTGAACCCACTCAAATTATTTATACTTGTAAGTTTGTTGTTATTTGTTTAAAAATAAAAAATCGCTTCCACCACTCTAAGGTCTTGGCTCCGCCACTGCTAGAGGCAATCACTTCCAAAACACTCTGATACTAAATATATGCATATTTTCTATCTAATACTTAAGCTTTAATTAATTTGACCCGTTGTGAAAGATTAACTTTTCTGTCTCACTCAATCTTTCTTTTGGATCCATAATTTTCATGTTAAAAAACAATAACTGCTTTGCATTATGAAAGTGATGTCGTGTCCACTGGCATTTAGCATTTTATTGTGCATCTCTACTGGGATTAGCATCAGTTCCTTTTGTTCCCCAAGCATTCTAATTCTAACTGCACATTCTTTCGGATACTTTAAGATAATTTCCCTAATTTGTTTTAGAGAATTAGAGCTATATGATTAATTAACGTTACCGGCCTGATACCAGAAAGAAGGCAATTCCCATTCCCTCTGCGACAGTTTTAGCCTATCAAACAACAGGAGTCAGACTGCTTAACCAGTTAGTCGCATCATAACTATGCCTTGAAGATTCTTGTTACTGTTAGGCCATTAAATAGGATGGATGTGCATGTGAGGTTATCTCAAGTCAGAAGCCAATGTTTTGAGGCAAGTGTCACAGAGCTAAAAAAAGAATGCAGTATTCAAGGAACAGTCTTCATAAATAAAAATGAAGTTCAAGTTGTCTATAATGTTGTCTGCTTCTTCTGTTATCTTACCTAACCTCTATTTGTTTGTATTCTATAAGGAAGTGCAGTTTCCAAACTCAGCCTTACTTCTCATGTTCGGTGCCTATCCTGCAAATGCTCTATACTGTAACAAAAATAAAGATAAGATGAGATTGGTTGTATAGATCGTACGATCTATAACTAAATTTTTTAATAAATTGTTGATGAAAATGTTTCATCCAATAACTTTGATGAATGTTCCCTTTTTTCTTTTTTATTAGGACCGATACTGCATAATCTACACACAAAAACGCTTTGTACAAGTTAGGTAAATAATACATGTTCATGTGGAAGTTCTCGTATCAAGAAAGAAATGAACAAGCTTGTTGGATTGAAACTAGTTGATATCCTTCAAATGAACAAGTAAAATATAGGTGTAATTATATTTTTTCTGCACATATATTTTCCTTCTGTAATTTCCCTTCTAAAAGTAAATATGAGTGAATCTCC
>JANTPZ010150726.1:0-22752 GCA_025593235.1 Vachellia pachyceras | reverse complement strand
AAACTAAACAAGCCCTACAAAATTTATTGGGCTACGTGCCTAGCTTTTGGCCTCCCCAATAAGACTAAACCTCAAACTTCTGTGTCTATGAGATATTTTTACTAGCCCGTTTTGGATTCCGCACCATTTTAAAGTTGATGAATCACCTCGTTGACCTCTCACCCTTGAGAGGACTATAACAACTACAGAGACTGAACTCTTTTTTTCCATCTCAGCTCAGAAGAACAACCTCTGACTGAGAATATTAAGAAGGTGGTGGTGAAATGGGAAAACTTGGTCGGATCCTGGACTCGTTTTGTCTCTCCTCGTCATCATCAAGCTCAAGCTCTTGCTTCTGTGTGAATTCCATGGAGATTAAGGATGAGACTGAGACGAAGCCCTTGGTTGCTACAGAGAGTAGTGATGGATCAGACCAAAGGCTCAGATTGAAGGATGTAGTTGCTGGGAAACAGACATTGGCTTTTCAGTTGAAACCCAAGGTGGTGATTATGATGATGATGATGATGATCTTTTATTGTTGTTCTTCTTCTTCTTATCTTCAATTTTCTGCAATGAAGTTTCTGTATATTTATATTCATTGCCTCACGAATCCCTCTCACTCACACACACTCTCTCTCTATCTCTGCAAGAAGAAGACAATATACAATGCTTTATAGTACCATGTTGGCATTACACTAAAGCTTGATCTGTTTGTGTTTGATGAAATTGCACAGGTAGTGATATTGAAGGTTTCCATGCATTGCGATGGCTGTGCCAAAAAAGTGGAGAAGCATGTGTCCAAGTTAGAAGGTGAGTTTGAAACTATAATTAAGTCGTCAGTGGAGTTTTACTCCATTTACGACTTTACATTAACTTGTGTTTATTCTCAGAGCTAGGTTGAGCTCTGTTCTTCTTGAACTTTTTATGCGTTGTCTCCTTTTTAAGTTGCATCCATTACGATATTTTTCAAATTCTAGGACTCGGTTTTCAGAGCAGTTTTTAATGCTATTTTACTTTTGAAGACACTAAATTTAAGATATCAATGTTGTTGAAACTATATTTAAATCTGCTGGATATATCAAAAAACCACTTTAGGATAAGAGGAATTGCTAAAAAATATTTTAAAAATATTGACTGCGCAGAAAATGAGTTTAAAATATAAAGTGCTACTTTAAACAAAAATATGCTATTCCTAGCTATCCCCATTTTTAATCCTATCGATTTTCAATTATACTTATCAAGTATATGCACTTGAATTGACATTTCAAATAAAGTGACGATAGAGAAAGAAAAAAGTGAGACTTTTTTGGCTATTTTTTTGCATGTCTATCACAAGTCCACCACTCTACAAGCATAAAACTTTTGCCTCATCTTGCACCGAGTGACTTTAGAGCGCAACGAACTGGTTGAAACTTGAGACAACCTTCAGGGTATTTACAAATACGTACGATTTTATGTAATTTAAAATAAATACGTAAAAAAATATTATTTTGATTTATGTACAATATCGTTTCGTAATGCAACATAAACAAGCACATTTAATTCCCAAAGAGCAACCCTCTGCGCCAATTGTTGAGAACAGAAGCAACTGTTGAGGCTGTGAGGGGAGAAAATCATTAATGAGCTTTGTGGTGACTTGTGATGATCTGACAAAAAAGCAGTGTCGTATACGAAAAAGTCAACACAATTATTGGTTTACACTCAGAATATGGCATGGTACGAGTTTGTTTGGTTGCTGTGGCAATTGTCTATTTGTGCAGTTCTGGTATCGTTCTGTAACAGCGATGCCTGCTTTTGATCTGATCATGTTCATTCATTGATGAAGAACATGTGTGTGTGGTGGAACAGGGGTGAGCTCATACAAGGTAGATCTGGAAAACAAAATGGTGGTTCTTGTTGGGGACATTCTTCCTTTGGAAGTGTTACACAGTGTGGCCAGGGTTTTTAAGAATGCTCAGCTCTGGAATAATTAAACGGTTCAACAATAATTCTCTCTCTCTCTCTCTCATGTTTTGTTCGAATTATTATTGTTGAGTTTGTACATTAATCCTTTCGCCTTCCCTAGTTTTCTTTCTGCAATTCCTTAGATATCAGTAAAAATGGCGTTTTGAATCTGAGAATATCATTTCAATTTCTTTCTTTTTTTTCCAAACCGGTTATTATTATGGTATAAAGTTTCGCTTCCTTTACCGGAAAAAATGATTCACTTCCTTTTTTTTCCTTGGCCTTAGAAGAAAGGTTCCTACCTGTTCAACTAGATAAGATGATGATGGGTCCCATACTTTTTAGTTTAAAAAATATCTATAGAAATTATTCAAAGTGGTGTTTTACGCAAGTTAATACACACTTTTACATCTGAAATTTGTCTACTTGGTAGATGAGTGATTTATAACATATGAAAATATCTTTGTAATAGCTCTTTAAACTGTAATGCCATGTTTGGTACTGTGGAATTGAGAGGTGGAATTGGAAATGGAATTCATTTCATATGTTTGGTATAGTGGAATTGGGGGTGGAATCGAAAATGGAAATGGAATTTAAAATGGGTAGAAATGAATTCCATGATGTAATCTATGGAATTGTATTCAATTCCATGGAATTGATTTTTTGGCCCCTCATTTTTTTTCTATATTTGTATCAATTTCTATCCTTATTTCCATCTTCATTTTCATTTACATTTCCATCTCCATTTCCATTTCCACCAAAATCAATTTCAGCGTACCAAATGAGCCATAAAACATGTCTAGATCTCTTCGAACCCTAAAACCAACTCATCAAACCTATTGGAAATTTGGAACCATGCTAACTTACAAAATGGTTTTATAAAAGTATTAAAAATTTAAAAAATAGAAATTAATTGGAAACTCTAAAGTGAATTGAATGACTGAGATCTTAAAAACAATCCATCTTTATCAAAAGTTATTTTGTTGCATAAAATATATTATCATGAAAATCAATCAGCATTCATCAAGAGAACCGGAACCAAACTAGGTGGCTAGCTTAATTTGGACCAAGGAGAGGAACGCTTAGCACCCAGCAAGCACAATAACATGGATAAGAAACACACGGCCCATTATAAAATTCATATGGTTTGAAAATGGGCCTTACATAACAAAAGCAAACATGTTTCATATTCAGTATTCGAATATGATTATCTTTAATATAAATATATAAATATATGTTTATAGTATAGAAACAAACACATGATGATGGGAGCTGAGTCTTTCAAGCTAAGCTGTTTGCCATAATATAATGAGTTGAGTTCGAATTTTCATTGAATGAAACGTTGATATTTAAAACCATGTTTGCCATAACGTAATAAGAGTATATATTAACGCAAATCAAGATTAAAAACATGTTTTACCTCGTAAACTATTTGAAAAAGAAGCTTATGCAAACAGGGCTTGAATATTAAGTTAACAAGGTTGATTCTAATAAAAAGATATTGGCATGTAAAAAAATAAGTCACCTACACCGACAACAGTCATCTACAGCCTCTAGCTTCCCAAATTATGCAGTAGCTGGAACGAGAGAGAAAATAGAACACCTGAACATAAGACACTGAACAATAGCTAACTCTTTAAATTTACAAAATGTTCTGTAAGTTGAAATGAAGGGCTTTTGGGGGAAAAAAAAGGGATGTTGTATAATTGCATGATTTGATTCTTATTGCTTATAGAAAGGCTCAGAATGAAAGGAGAAGCGTCGTGGACTGGAGGGAGAGCCGGAGAGGCAATGAACAGTCAGGAGAGAGTCAGGAGAGGCAATGAACAGTCAGGAGAGATTTGATTCATCTTCCCTCTCACATACATTTGATTAATATCGTCTTTTGATTTTTCGACACATGAAGTGAATCTGTTCATTGCTCCTGTCAACTCACATTTCGGTGCTTATTACTGTTTCTTCTTCTTCGTTCAGTTTCTCGAAATCTCATAACCATGACAAAATATTCCAATATAATCAATGCCTCTTTCTTTTGGTCTGTTCTTTTCTGGGCCAACAAGTTGCACACTTGTTGCGCTTTACGTAGCATCTTACAATATGGTTATTCCATGTTCAGATCTCATTGGACTTTGAAAATAATAAACAATTCATTGACGGAAAATATTTGTTGATATCTTATCTGAAGTACAGTTTAAATACCGCTAATGAATATATTCATTCTCGTGTGATGTGCGTACGTGCCTGTCCGTGGCTCTATACATACGTTTAAGTATCGCTAATCAGAATATTCGTTTTGATATTTTATATTAAGAATCAAGTTATTCTCATAGGCTCGCATGGTTGCTTACACACACACACACACGTGTTCATGTTTGGTTGGGGAGCTTTTGCATATGTGCGCTGTTTATGAGAAGATTATTTGTGTTAAATCACTATCAGAAAAATACCATTTAGTGATGGAATAAATGGTTATTTTCCGTTACTAAGATAAGGGTGTTAATATTTTTCGTCGCTAAATGGAGATTTTCTGATGGAAAATAATTATTTAGCGATGGATTTTTCTATCGTTAAATGGTATTTTTTACAGTAGTGTATAGAAAATTGATATAAAGTGAAGATAAACAAAAAAAATTTCATTAACAACCACTTCATCAATATATAACTTTGATCATATAATATATACCTGGCAAAAAAAAAGATATTAGTGTATAGGAAATTATTTATAAATTCAATGAGTTATTTCTGGCCTGCGCATAACTACTGGATTGCCGGAAAGTACGTGAACCAAAGGCTCCTGACATGACTTTTTGGTCTCCTAAAATTGTGTAAACATGAATTAAAAGAGCTGATGACAATCAAGGGCATGCTTTAAGAAGCAATGTTTAGATAATACTTCTTTAATACATTTATCTCAAGAATTCATGTTTCCAACTTTTAAGTTTGTTTAATTTCACTTCCTAAAACCTAGATTTGATTTCAAAATCTAAATTTTACTCCAAAATCTATATTTTATCCAATTACTCATATTTTTTGAAAAAACTATTTTGGATATAAAATTCCGATTTGAATCTTAGGTTTTGAAAAATTATTTTTATCAAATCACCCCATATCCTAATAAATTTTCTCTTTCCTACCTTTTCTTTCTCTTTCATCCGTAAAAACTATCCTTTAAAAGCTAAATTTTACCTTGAAATCTGTTAAAATTATTCTTAAAAAAATTTGCAAACGATCCTTTAATTAAATGAAAAGATAAAACTTCTCCGGTTCTCTAACCAGAAAGTATTAAAACGAAAAATATTCTGATAACGTAAACTTCCACGCGCGATGCATACATTGACATGACACGTACCGATGACGCAACGAATCACTGTTTACTGTACTTTGTCTGCGAACTGCGGGGGCGACACCTAAGCTAAACGCCACAGCTTTTCCTTATTCATGATTCAGCAACCCCGTTCCTTTTTACCGACTTCCTCCTTTTTAAAAGAAAATAAAAAACTTTTTTTTAATATGTTATGAATGAACATAATAGTTACTATTTACTTCAAATCCCATATTTCCCTTGTTTCTTTAATACGAAGTTAATTGATTTTTAACAGATAAAAATTTAATTAATTAAGGCATTTATCATTTTTATAGATTGATATATAATTTAAAGGTATATATAAGTATTTCATAATATATATTATAATTAACTAAATTATTTAACTTTTTAAATCTTTTAAAACTGTAAAACAACTCTTATGTTAAGGTTTGAAGGTAGTAATATATTATGACTTAAATTAATTTTATGAATTTAAAGTGTGATTGTATTTTAGTTTTATTCATTGGATTAATTTTTTTAATAACATATTTTTTATACACTCATAAAAATGGCGACCAATTGACTTATAAATCCGTTTTTCATACAAAATCTCCTCAAAATTTCTATTCGTTTATTTGGGCCAGTTAGTCCATTTTTCAATAACAATTATAACTTGTTAAAATATATAGTATTCTTTAAACGTTTTACATTGTGTTCTTCATTGTATTAAAAATTAGTAAGTTAATCTATTTTAAATTATAAAAGTTAATCATTTAATCATTATTTGAAATGTTGTGTGTGTGTGTGTGTGGTGTAGCTGGACTAGATCTTTCCTCTCTTAATGAATCCTTCTGGTTGATTTTGCAATAGTTGAGATTAATTAATGTTCCAATAATACACAAATTCAATGAATCATATTTATCGATTTTTTTTTGTTATGAAAATGATCAATGCAATACATTTTTATTAATCTAAGGGAAGAATAATTTTTAAAAATATATAATTGAAACATCTATAAAAAAAAGAGAGTATTTGCATGGACGGGGTGAAACCCTAAATAATATATTCATTCCCTATCAATACCAACCATCAACACTCTCAAGTCATCATCATGAATCTTAAACATCGTGTGTTTATATATATATATATATATTATATATTTCATGTTAAGATCTTTCTATACGTACATTTTATAACGATAATTCAGATTCAGTTTCTGCTGATGCATCATTATTGTTAAGATGAAGGGGTCCCCCTCCTTTTATTTACTGTGTTCCCATGAAAGAAAGATATTATTCTGCTGAAATGAAAAAAAAATTAAAAAGATGTGGGAGCAAAATTCTTCCAATGGATCTATTCCATGCAAACACGTGGCAAAGTAAACAGTCTTGGCAAGATAAGAAGCATGGTCAACGATGTGCTGGTTCTTCACATGTGAGCTCTTAGTTTAGGTTTCAACGAAGAAATTTTGAGTTTCAATTTTCATTTTAATATTAAATTCAATGGCCAGCCTCGTATCCTATTCACCAACACAAAGGTCCGCTACGCCTCCAACCAATTAAAAGGCTCATCGACGCGCGCCGTCTGAGCGTGAGAGTTTGTTGCTCTTTTCTCTCGCTGTTCACAGCTCGTACAGGTTCTCTCCCATAGACCAACTAACACCTGAGACGTTTCTGTTTGGATTTATGCTCTCGCTGAGCAAATTTCTGGGCTTTGCCCTGTCAAAACCCTTGATTCGTCCCCATTCTCTCAAGGTATTGCTAGCCTACTTCTTCCAGATCCTTTTTCATGCTCTCTAGCTCTCTCAGAAATATACTTGCTATTTTCGTTGTTTTTTTAAAAAATTTCAGCTCTTATTCTCTTCTTCTCTGCGGATTCGTCCTTCTTTTACCGCTGTTTTGTTTTCTTCTCAGTGTTTATTTGTATTTTCAGACTGTGGCTCTTTTCTTATCGTAATTTCGTAACAATATATGATTTTCTTCATTCATATCTGCATTTTGGTTGGAATTGTTTGTTTTTAAGAGACGCTCTTGATTCCCTCCCTGTCAATGCGCACAATGCACATGGGGAGAACCATCGTTCCCTATATGGGCGCCTTTATCATGCTCTGATTTGCTTCTTTACGTCAAATTTGTGTCACATGGATCTCTATATTGTTAAATTGTCCGTTTTTAGAATCGTTTGCGGTATTTATGGAAAAAGTAAACAATTTATTTGTATTATTAATGCTATTTGTGACAATTTTCATTTTGAATTTGGTGGGAGTTTATTTTTTTTTTGGGTTTGCTAGTAATTTGCCTGAGACCTCCCTGATTGTATATGAACGGGTAGAAAACACTGTAGTAGTGGAGTTTGATTTATGCATAATACAGAATATATTATACTTTGAATTATTTACGTTGATGTCCCTCTCCCTCATTTTAGTTTCATATGCTTCTGGATTATGGCGTGCGGTTTACAAGGCACATTCTGACATTGGAGCATTTGAATCACCAGTGCAGCCATGAAAAATTATAGATCTATGTTTGTTAAATTAAAAACTGGCTCGAGAGATCAATTACAGTTTTTCAGACTACATATAATGCTAATAATTTTTGTTAATCTTTGATATTTAAAATTAATTAATATAGTCGTTTTTTTGGCACAATTCTCTTTTTTAGGCCATCAACATGTTAGAGTTATCTTAAAATCTGTTTATATAGTTCTTTTACTTTCCTTGGTGTAATATTATGATATTTTATTTGAAAGGTTACTTTTAACATGTTTATGAGAACCCAGTCCTTTCATGATTTGAAAATTGCATTTTACATAAGAAATATCTGTTGATGGAGCCATTTATCTTCCCTCTTACAGAAGTATACTGATGATATTCACAATTCGGATTTATGGTTTGTAACAACTCGTGAAGCCAAATGGTCGAATCAGATGTAGTCTTAATCTTATGATCCAAAATTTGAATAATATGATTTATAATGAGTCACAGATCCATTTATATCAATTGATGGATGACTTGGCCATGAATTAGGAATTCAAGCTAATATGGCAGAACAGCATCAATTTTACAATTTAGATGTGTGAAAACATTTTGTTGGTGAGTGCTGTCTATGTTTCTTATAAAGAAAGCGAAGAAAGAAGCTACTTGAACGTATTTCAATTCTGAAAGCTTAGTTGCTAACAAATTATATAACTAATGAGCTTATTTATGACTTATGTGAAAGTACTTTTCTTAACTTTGGGAGTTAGATTTACTACCTTGATTATTTTATGCATATTATATGGAGGTACATATGCCATATCTTATACTTCAAACCATGTTTGACCTCTTATCTAATTTTGTGATTTGGTACATTTTACACGATTTATAAATATGCCTTTTTTTTTTGTGAATGTATCACAATTAACTACAATGATGCTGATGATTCCATTTCTCTCTTGGTTAGATGAGGGCCATTCGCCTATAGTGTTTAGCTCTTTCAAATGGATCTAGAAGAGAAGTTCCTTGTTAAAGGTATTATATTTTGCTTCTGGTTGAGTTTTTTCATTCAATAGATAGAGTAAATTTTTCTTATTTGTTATCTATGTGATTTTGAGTGTGTTAGCTGCCGTAATCTTAATATGCAGATAATATTGATTAGATGAAATTGGACTTTGGAAAAGATGAATAGCTGATCGATTTGTTTCTGGTGGATGTGTTATTTTACCAGTGGCAAATATGCCTACTGGTCATTTCAAAATATGTGGAACCATGTAGTTTTTTGTTCGTTGTCTTTCATAACAATCAGGATTTCTTTCCACGTTGTATTACAAATATTGGAAATTGATTAGACCATCATATGTTCTTTATAGCCTGGTGATGGCCTTTGAACCATTTTTGCAAGGAAAAAAATCCAGCGTGAAAACATTTTTGTAATGCTGTAAAATAGAACCATACAGTGACATGATTGACATACCTTGTGAGTTTGTATCCTTGACATTAAATGTGCCATATGACATTTCCCTACAATGAAGAATCAACAATATCAGAATAAGTGTGAGTTTGGTATGCGTACTGAACCCGTGATAATTATTTTGTATTGTCCTCTTTACCCCTCAATCTATAGGACATCTGTATTTTGACCATGGCTTCATGAGGATAATATCCGGCTGCTTTCCTTGTCATTCTTTTTAGTTTTAAAATTATATAGTACTAAAGAGTAAAATTTATCCTGTTTATGTAATTTGAAGGTGTTTCGTTTAATGTAACCTATAAGGTATCTCTAAGGGAAATAACTAGAAATTATGTGGCATGAGAGCTTCTATATTCAATTTCTTTTTTCCAATGAACTGATTGATAATAAAGATGTCTGCACATCCTCTCTTTTAGTTTTTCATCAAACATGGTATTTGTTGATATTTTCTGCTCATTATAACTGGCAAAAGATTGTACTGTGCACAATGTTTTCCTTTTGATGATTGAGGTAGTACATTTAATCCATCCATTTTTTTTTCACTCTTTAAGCACAATGATATGAATCTTGACTAGTAAATAACCTTCCTTTTTTATTATATGAAACATAATTGCATTAATGTGTTCTGTTTTGGATAGAGTGTAATTATAAAGAATTGAAGGAGGTAAATCCTTCCAATTGAAGTATATATCGTAGAATTTAATTGGTTTTATGAATGCTAAGGAGGTCACTTGACTGGCTGTTGATGAGTCTAGTGGTGCCATATTAGTATACTATAGTGAACTGCCAATATAGGACTGTGATAATATATAATGATTGTGCCAAAGTTTGGCTGTTATATGTAATCTCTATAAGAATTTATACTGGATGAAAGGGGCATATCATCCCATGGGCTTTAAATATAAACGCATTGATTATGCTGGCCTGTCAGCAGATCCTGTTTTCACCGAAATGGGGTATTGGATTTCAAGTTATCAGATCAAATTAGCTTCTAGTTATTGTTCCATACCATTAACTTGGCCATATCATGTCTTTTGTAAATATACACTTGCACAAAGAATTTGATTAAATTTAATTGGAACATATTTCTTAGATATTTCTCTCTTAAATCTTTAATTGCCATTCTACTAATCATGTCCATAAAAATGCTGTTTTAAAGTGAAACTGATTTTTACTTATTCCTATATTTTAAAAATAGTGTACAACATTCTTTTCAATTATATCAGTCTATCAACTTTTAATTGATACTGATTGACATCCATTTTTGATTTATCCAAATTTGGCATGAAAGATCAAGATAATGATTTCTTATATTTCAGTAGCTGGATTGATGAAAATCACAACCTTGACAACTTGTTGAATGGTGTAATTATGTAAAGTTCTATACCACTTCAATTGAGATATAGATGATGATTATATAAGGAAGCTCAAGCATGTGCGTTCATGTTCGTGTAGATCCGTAGTATATATAAAGGGCTTTGCCTAACCCTAGCAGCCTTGCATTGGCATTGGCCGCTCTAGTAGTCACTACGTTGTTTGGTATGAAGATGATCTCCTAGTGCCAATTCTTCCATTATATCTCTTATATTTTTCAGGGTAGGGACGATTTGGTGTTTGAGGTATTGATTCTCCCATCTTAATTTTCTCATCAATCTTATTAAATCTTCTCAGCATTTGAATTATTCGGAATGCTTGTTGTGTATGTTTGTTTACTGTCTTACCGGTCTCCACTACGCATGTGTGAATGCTTGTTCTGTGTGTGTATAGAGAAGATTTAATCCTTTATTATCTTGAATGTTTTGTGAAGATCATTATAGATATAACCCTAATGAACCCAAGATAGTTTGTTATAATTATGCCTCCTTTTCTTGTATAACTTATGATCTGGCTTATATATTTTTTTTCCTCCTTAAAATTTGTGCAATTGTACTGGAGAACCTTGATTTTAGGCATTTCCGTTGTAGTTGTCATTTAATACTACCACGCTTGATTTACATTTATTGTTGTTTAGGATATTTCCCCTTGAACGGTTTTGCTTGATGTACTTTGGCACTGGATCTGCTCATGTGTGGAAATTTTACTATTTAATCAGAAGTACACCATGGACATACATTTTGTTCTTATCATGTAATGAATAATGTTTTAAAAAAAACTATGATTGGCCGGTAATTGGGAGTTTGAGAGAAAACAGTTGATTCTCAATCAATGTTTTTGATCTATAACACCAAAGGCCAAAGTCCCAGTTGTTGCATTCTCAGCTAGCCTGTAGTTCTATGTATGATTTGGTATTGTGAGGTTTATGAATGCTCTTGATTCTGGATAGGGTAAATGATGTTTGTTAGACAGACAGAGAGAGATTATACCAAGAGGCAGAATTCACGTTCTGATCTTATATCAATGATGCAAGAAGCAGAATCATGATTTCCTTTACTGAATGTAACTTGATTGGCACTGGTGTATCTAATCTTAAGAGTTATTTTTATCTCCTATTTTGGATAGTTCTTGAGTCCTCAATCATGCTTGTAAGTCTTATTTTCATCATATTTCTCTTGTTATAGCCATTACTTCTAGAGAAGCCCATTTAGAGATCTAAAGCTCTCAGATCAATTAAGTTATTTGGAAAATGGTACTCAATAGGATTAGCGTTAATCACATGTTACTGATTGACAAACCCATGAGAGTTCTTTCTCCTTCTGGTTGTATTATATTCTTCCCTGAGGAATAGCTCATTTATTATTTCATTGTTGGGCAGCAGTTGCTTCCTATGAAATTAGTTGAAAAATCATTGAATTGTTTGGGGTCCTTGGTGAGATATGGGCTTGCCCTCTGAATTTTAGAACGGTTTCTCTTCATAGGGTTTGGACTATTGGACGGAAACAAGATGGAAAATCATTGTGTCAATTCATAATCTTTTCTGTGCTTTGATGACTTTGGCTTGAACCAGTGATATTCAAGGGTGTCTCCTTCTCTTTAGAATTCCTATGGGATGTCAATATGTTTGCTCCCTCTATTTCTTTCAGGCATAATTTTTCTTTTACCCCAATCCCTCGGCCAAAAAACAAAGTAAGAAACATGAAGTTTTTTAAGAGGCTGACAATTTCATGGTGGGATCTAAACTTAATCTTATCATTTATTGCATGCATTGTTAATATACGAAGTAACCGCTGTCTTGGTTATTTCCATTCATTTGATTCAGGCCTGCCTGTGACTGATTGGTCGTGTATTTTTTGTTCAACGTTCCTTCTATTTTCATATGAGACTTATTTTCAAGTTGGCTGTTATTTGTGTTCAGTTTCTGGTGTTCAAAGCCTTTCTTCCAGTGTGCAAAGCACTCCAGAAAAAAATGGTCATTCAGACGATGCATCAAGAAGTCCTGAATTCATTCAAGAGTTCTTGAAATCTGGTCCTGAGAAGGAACTTCTCCGAATGTGCTTTCATAAGGACAAAAAGAACATCTCATCAAAAAGAAATATGCCAGAAACTAAGTCAACCAGTAAGGTTGTCAAGAAACATGACAACAAAAAAGTTTCTACTCTCAGCAATCAGCCCTCTAGGAAGCAGCATAGGAAGAGCAATAACCCTACAAGGCTCAGACCACTTCCTGAACAGCTTTCTGATTTTGGACATTCAGACTCCTGGATCTGTAAAAACTCTGCTTGTAGAGCTTTTCTATCTGCAGATGAAAAATTTTGTAGAAGGTGCTCTTGCTGTATTTGTCACCTATTTGATGGTAATAAGGATCCTAGTCTTTGGTTGGTATGCTCATCTGAATCTGATGGAGGGGACTCCTGCGGGTTCTCTTGCCATATTGAGTGTGCCCTTCAACATGAAAAAGTGGGAGTTGTTGATCATGGGCAACTGATGCAATTAGATGGTGGCTATTGTTGTGCATCCTGTGGTAAAGTTACAGGGATACTTGGGTACGTATTTTTCTTCCTGCCAGGTTCTAAATGGTATATGCACTTCCTCAGTCTTTCCTACCACTTTGAAAGGGCTATGTTGATTTGTGTGTGTGTGTGTGTGTGTTTGGGGGGGTGGTGTGGTGAATTGTTACAAACTTGCAAGAATGCTTCTTGACCTTTATTCTCACTTAGAATTAAATAAAAGAATACAATAATTCTCTTCCTTATATCTCCTTTCCCTACCCCCTTCATCATTCACTGATCTTTACATGTTTTTGCAGCAGAAAGCATGCCACAGCTGCAGCTTCTGCTATCCTTGATTCACCTTTTCCCCAAGAAATGAATATTAATATAGCATTACTCCGTACCTTTGATTTCATCGTGAAACGGATGACTGAGACACGATTTCATCATTTTTAATGTGCATGTAAACAAAATTTTCAGCTTTTGACATTGGCATTTAATTTTTAATGATAGCAGATTTTGGAAGAAGCAGCTAAATATGGCAAAAGATGCTCGGCGAGTTGATGTGCTCTGCTATAGGTTACATCTGAGTTACAAGCTCTTGGATGGGACTTCGAGGTTTAGAGAATTGCATGACATTGTACTAGAGGCAAAAACAAAGCTAGAAACAGAGGTTGGTCCAGTTAATGGGATTTCTGCTAAGATGGGGCGAGGCATTGTCAGCAGACTCTCTATTGCCAGTGAGGTGCAGAAACTCTGCTCTCTTGCTATTGAAAAAGCTGATGGGTGGCCTTCTGTTGTGAATCCAGATTCCATAGGTTGGATTTTTTTTTATTTCCTTTCTTCTTGCTTGACGAACAAGTTTACTTCATATCGTATATGCTTTTTTGAACTGCCTTTTCTTTTCTTTTCTTTTCTTTTTGGGGAAAAATAACTCAGATGGTTCACTGCCTCCTGCCTGCAAATTTGTTTTCGAAGAGGTAACAGCTTCCTCAGTCAAAATCATATTGATTGACAAGTCCACTGCATCTTCTAACGACATTAAGGGCTACAAGCTCTGGTACTATAAGAGTAATGAGGAGTTGCTGGCAAACGATCCTGTTTGTGAGGTCCCAAATAATCAGAAGAGGATTCTGTTATCCAACCTCCAGCCGGGCACAGAATATACTTTTCGCATTATATCTTATACAGATATGGGTCAGCTGGGTTATTCTGAAGCCAGGTGTTTCACCAAGAGCCCTGATCCAGCTAAGAAAGGTCCCTCTTTACTAATTGATTTAGGTCGTAAAAAAGAGAACCTTGAAATTGGAGCCAATTCTTCTGGCAAAACAGAGCCCAATCCTACAGTAGCAGATTCAGGATTTAAGGTTCGAGACCTTGGTAAAGTTGTGGGTGTTTCCTGGACTCAAGATCAAGGTCCCTTGGAAGGGTTTTGCAGTGTTGATACAAAAAGCTGCTGCAGAGAAACTGAAATGGTTAAGCCTAAAATTTCAGAAGAGCAGTTGCCTGCAGTTTCACGGGGTCTTGATTTAAATGTCGTTTCAGTGCCTGATCTAAATGAAGAACTTGTCCCTCCTTTCGAGTCTTCCAAAGATGAAGATAACGGCTGCACTTTGCAGAAGGCTGTTGAGGCAGACGATGACTCTGCTTCTCGGTATGCACAGAAAATCAGTTTAGCAAAATCGCATGGCAGTGGTGACTCCCATACCTGGATAAATGGGCCAACTGGGGAAGTTTCGCCTGTTGACTCCCGCGTAGATGCATGCAAGAAGAGGGTAGCTAGCATAAATGAAGAGACACATGATTGCAATAGCACTTTGGCAAATGGCTCTCCTCTCAGATTATCAGATGGCACATGCTCATTGGATGAAAATTATGAGTACTGTGTGAAAGTATTTCGGTGGCTAGAATGCGAGGGTCACATCAAGCAGGAATTCCGGTTGAAGCTGCTAACATGGTTTAGTTTGAGGTCAACAGAGCAGGAACGCAGGGTTGTCAATACCTTCATTCAAACTCTGCTCGATGATCCATGTAGTTTGGCAGGGCAACTGATCGACTCATTTTCTGATATCATATCCAACAAGAGGGGCAGGAATGGATAGTGTAGTAAGATTGTGACAGTAGATTTAAGGTCTTGGAGACTTGGAGTTCTACAGAAGCTCTAATTGCTTTTTACAGCCAGAAATCACCGTCTGATTGCTATTGCTTTCCCATGTACAGGCATTTTTTTTACGTTGACAACCTTTCAAAGAGGTTCATTTTTATTGCAGACATAACATACTCTCCGTCTAGCTGAAAGGATTTGCACCAACGATTGCAGTAACTTATTTTTACTGGGAAGAAGGCCCTTCAGGCGAGTTTCTGGATGAAGAAGTCATTTTTCTATTTTCGTAGTTTCTGCAATTGTATTCAACTGTCGATTTAGTCATGGATTGTTTTAATGTTCAAATTTCTATTTAGTTTTATTAGAAGGAACTTGAGATATTTCTGTTTTTCCTGTGTTTTCTATGTTTTTTAGTAGGTAAGGGACAAAGGATGTCCTAATTCTTGGCATTAAATTCACCTGAGTCATAGAAATTGAAATTGGTATAAGCAGGCTCTATACTCATTGGCATGGCTGATTTTATATATATCTTGTTTCTCACTTGCCATGAACAGGCAAATGGAAATGTTGTCCATCCTTTGGGTAGATCATTAGTGATTCTACTCTGTTTTTCTGCGGGTTTGTTTTGCCTTCTGATTCCCTCACAAGGTATTGATTTTTTTTTAATCAGCATATTGAAGATCTTGAGTCACCATGGATTGTAAATAATTAGATGAGATTTTCATATGGGGTCACAAATGAATTTTTTTGTTATAATTGAAGGGTTTTTGATAACCTGAATGAGAAAAACATTCATGCCCTTGTCATAGGTTCAGACATTTGGGTTATCATTTTTATTAAAAAATACTTTAAATTTTCTAATCAAATGTCATGATTTCAAAATAATCAAATCGTAAATTTTAACAATAAAATAGAAGTTTCAACAGACAATTCGGTTGGCCTTTTCTCGATAAAATTGTATATTTTCAAACTGTCAAAGAGCAATATTTTCAGTTTTTCCACTTTTATAGAGTCAGCCTCCACAATTCATACGCCTTTATGCTTCATCCATAAGTTTAAGCGGTAATTGATTTATTAGATAATGTTTCCTTAAGATTAAAAAAAGAGCAATTTGCAAATAAATAAAGCGACAAGTTGAATGAAGGTCAGGAACTCAGGAAAACGTGGGGTGCAGTGGTCAAGGTGGTTGTCACCCCCCAGACGAACGTGTGTTCGAATCCTGGAGCCGCATTCGAGGGTAGGGGATACCCACTCCTTGGTGCAAAGCACCTTATAAGGGTGCACCCGAGTATTGCTCGCTCCAGATTAGTCAGTTACGCAGGGTTACCTGACCCAATTGAAAGAATGTCAGAGACTCAGAAAAAGACGTCAGATACCGGGAGGAACCAGGGGGTCAAAGGCCCTAATCTGCCTTCGGTGTTACCAAAAAAAGGGACCAATAGGAGTTGGTCATCCTTTCCTGGTTTTTATAGCTCAATGGTATGAAATCCTTATGTAAGTGGAAAACTACGGATTCAACCGTGCATCTAATTTCATACAGTTAGTATTTGCCCTTTAATTAAAAAAAAAAAGGAGTATTCCAAATTCTATATAACAATGAATATGAATCATACCCATAATGCAAGAGTCAAATCGGTAGCTGTTAAGATGTGCAGTATCATTTTTGCAAAGTGTATTTACACATATGACAATATATATGCCAGAATGTAATTATAGGTTTGTGTTATTTTCCCAATTAAGTTAAGGAAAATATTTATCATGTTTTTGGATTGAAATGAAGTATGAACCCATGTGCACGCGCTCAAGCTTTTGTTTGTGGGTAGCTTTTGGACAGTACTTATAACCTTAATGACTGACTGTGACTGCTCCATGGGGTGTCATTCAAGCACCTAACTTTTTTTTTTTTTTGCCAATAAGCACCTAACTTCTTGTTATAGAGAAGCAAATTACATTTTGTATTCTCACTTCACCAATCACCACAAATTCACAACCGGATAATGTCATTAATTAAACCCTTTTAATAAAAATTTCACTTAGAGGTATGTCTAATTAATTAATTCCTACTCAACTAAGTAATTATTACATATATCCATGTGATAAAAGAAAATGTGATCAAATAATCCCTATTATCCCTTCCGTCTACAATACAAGTTATTTTACCTAATTCACCAAAATGAAGAATTAGCAGTTAATTCATTTAAATGTGTTTAAGTTAATTTTTTTCACTTCAAACATATTAATGGGGTTTTTGAAAGAGAGAGAAAATATACTTCCCTAGTCCTATTTATAGGGTAGATAAAGAATATTTTATTTGGTTGTATTTATAAGTCATCTTACTAAATTTTTTATATGAATACAATTTCACTCTTTATTTATTGTGTGTTGACTTTGCTCTCATGTGTTATAATAGTTATTAAATAGAGATGTAGTTAAAGAATTATTGAATTTTAAAGTAGACTTAAAGAGGTTTAAGATTTTCTTTAGTATGTATAAAATATGCGAGAGGTGATTGATAAATAAAGTCAGAGGAGCATGTCAAGAACTACATTTAAACATTAATTATAAAGATAAAATTAGTAAACAATCATTAATTACTCTCCAAACAATATGTATCAACGAATCATTCTAAAAATGACTTACTCATTTAGATTTATTTATATGGTTGAGAGAAAAGATTTTTTTTAATGATATTGATAAGTTACATCATTAAATATTTTTTACATGAATATACGATTTTATCATTTATTAATTATTATGTTAACTATGTTTTATGGGTAATATAATATATTAAATAAGGATAAAGTTATAAAGTTATTAAATTTCAGCACTGACTTATTATTTTCTTAATTATACATGAAACATATCAAAAATTATAAATAGGAGTATCTAGCTTGGATAAAGTACATATATCATGATTCACGATGCTTTGCATTATTAAAAAGCATAAGCTTTTGCACACCGAAATAACGAGGGAAGTTTAGTAGTGTGTGAACTGGATTTAGCAGCCACAAGAGCATACTGTTTCATTGCAGCTTTCAGACATTAATTGGCCGGCGACGAGTTGGGCCAAAGAAAGTGATTGTTAGAGAGAAGTATTATCACTCTACCAGAATGGGTTTTGTAATAAATTAAAACACTCTTTATTGAAGTGTGCGTCTACCGAAGCACCTTAAAGGAGTGAGATTGGGTAGTTGCGTAATTAAAAACGCATTGGTGAGGCCCATCTGAACTAGGAAAATTAGGAACCGTCCTATTAATGACGGCCAAGAGATATATATACATACACATATAGTTATAATTATCTTTGTTCATCCTATTTATAAACAACTTCCTCTCTTATATATAGAGCTAATCCTTTGTATATAAAGTCCTACACAGCACACAGCAGTGGATATGAAAGCGGCGTATCAGATTTTTCTGATTACTAAAAGTTTTGAATGGAGACTTATTGCCATTATTATATATATATCAGAGGGTCCACAAGAAATGAAGGTTGGAATTGAATGTGGTCATGCAAAGTTAGATAGTTGCCTTGTCTTGTGGCATTTAATTCAGAAATCTGCTCTCACCAAAGCTGTGTCTTCGCATTATATGTATGTTGGCCTTTTAACTCTTCAAACCAATTATCTGCTGCCTCTCCCCATTCAATTCAATCCTCTATTCTTATTCCTATTAATATCTACTTCCTCCTTGTATAAATCACTCCATTTAACTCATCCGCGGAATTACAAAAAAAAAAAAGATATAGTTAACTCTTTAAATTCGTCATTAGATTAAAAAAAATTCTGATTTTTATCTTATTAGATGAGGTTTTGAATAAAAGAGAATAACTCAATGAATTGTATGTATTTAAGCATTACTTATATGAAAAAAATTAACAAATAAGGATTAATTACTTTCTGTGTGACTTACTATGTTATGAATTAAATAATTCTTCTATGAGTAACTTGCATACTCCTCCTTGTGCATGGTTCTTATTATAAATCACTAACTAGAAAGTATTCTTGATATTTTTACAAGGTGCTCTCATACGTAACTTCTACGATTTTGTAACGTAAAAAAATGCAGCCATCGATGTTAATATGTTTATATAATTTTTTCGATGATATTAACAGGGAAAAAAAAATAATAAGAACGAAAGGTACTTACAAATCGGTAAATGACACATGCCTCTTATCTGGAGATACACAGAGAAAACAAATTGCCCTTGAAGATTCACAGTGAGTGGTGGTGAGGCCTTGAACTCTTAAGTGGAGGGAGACAAGCTAGCATGGGTTCCAATTAAATACCTTTTTGTTTTCAATGAATTATATATATATATATATATATTGGCTATTATCAATTATAAGGTTGTGTTGGTCATGAAAGATTCTTTCTATATGGTAAGTAGTGGATGAAAACTGAAAAAGTTCCACTCGTTTGTTGTTGTATCACATGTACTTTTCTGTGTCGGTTTGTTGTTTAATTAATTACATATGAACCTTTTTAAGGTCTTTTATGAATCATTGAAGAATCTTATGCAATATTGTGACATAAATAAAATACCATATATATATATATATGTTGTACTGAATAATTGAGCACAATCAAAGACGATGAAGGGAGGTTTCCTGCTCATGACGACACAAGTTTTATGTTTTTCTCGCTTTTCAGCGGCCACTTGGAACCTTATAAATCTGCTGTCCTTTTTTTTTTTTTCAACGCTGTTAAAGCTCCCACATTTTTTAGATATTGGTCTCTAATAAGGAGCCAATAAACTAAAAACTATGCTTTATGTGGGAGAGAAGAGAGAGATGGTGGGGGCATTCCTGCAGAATTGGACATTCTAGGATTCGACAATATTCATTTGGAGTTCGAGTTTATTCCTGATGTTGTATCAGACAAAATGGACGGCCTTTCGTTTCAGATCTTTATCTTTGAAGCTCAACCACCAGAACCAATTACTATACTAATTACTCTTCATATATATGTGTGTGTACATGTGTGTTTGTTTGGAGCTGGCCCGGGGAGGGGTGTTTTAAATAATTCTATTTTAATCTATATTCGATGATGATTTAATCTGTTCTCTTCTTCTTGTGGTTTATACTTTCTCCAATTCTGAACAAAAGAGATAGAAGATAGTTTAATTTTAGTTTTGAATTATACGAAATCTTAATCCATTTTTAATGTATTTTCCTATTAATTATATATTTATATATTAAAAGGGTTTTCATTAAAAATGCAACTTTTCTTGCAAATAATTAGAATTTTCACTTTATAGTTATTTAATACTTATATTTAGGATTATATAGAGTGACATACATAGGACGGAAGGAGTAATAATTAAAAGGTAAATTAATCATTTTATTTCTATAGATTTAATTCGATTGAAACAGGTTTTTAACTTGAACTCACTGCAATCCTCTAGTTGTAAAACCCGGACCCTATTTTTCATGAAATGCATAATTTGTGTGTTCTTTAATATATGGACTAATATTTAAAATGATTAAACTATAAGAGTTGAGTTCATATCGATTCAGAGTTTAAAGATCATGTTACAACTAGTTAAAAATATAGATATTGAATTATAACTAAGTAAAAAATACACAGAGGAAATGTTTAATTTTTCTTAATTAAAAATGTTGGTTGGTACTCCCATTCCCCGTGAGTTATATGTTTACAGGAAAATAACGCAGAAAGTTTCATTCAACTTTAGATTACCTGATCAGTTGAATTAGTTAGTTTTGTGTGATCATTTTATATACGGTGAGTGTGTGAGATAAAAAGTTATTAACTATTGCGCTGGCTACTATAAAAGAAAATAATCATAATCTTTCTTTATACTGATGAAATCATTCAGTTGTTTTGACTTAAGGTTGTTCGATCGTCCCCATTTTGTTACAGTGGGTTTGAAAAAGAAATGCACTAATTAAATTACACCAATACGACAACAAGTGTTTGGTTGGATGGATAATAATGTCCAACCAGGGCATCGAGTTCGAACCTTGAATAATGTATCAGCGTTAACCTTTATTGGAAGAGCGTGTCACAAAAGGGTTTCATAAATACTCGATTCTGATTAGTCGGTTATTCGGACAGTTGGTAATGAATTCAAAAGAAAAAACACCGGATATCAGATAACCAATTGCAATCAAAAGAAAAATTATATTATACCAATATATGTGACGCTTGGTGATGAGATTATGACATAGGGATGATACCAATGTATGTGACGCTTGGTAATCATATTCGGTTTTTTCTCTGGTATCATTCCCAGCTAACATTTCTGTGTGCTTCTATCTAGATCAATTAGATTCATAGATTTAAATTGTAGCCCAGAATTCTTCACGCCAGTGGTCTAAGCGGCAGGTTTTCTTTTGATTTGGTTTTCAATTTCATGTATGGAATAATTAATGAACATAAAAAAAACTTCAAAACAATCCCTCGAGATTGCTTAATTATTTCCAACAAAGCTTTCAACTATTCATGTGAAATTAAGTTGAAACATCTCTCTCCATTAGAACAGTTTTATTGTGTAATATATATATATATATGAACTATACTCTGATTAAGAAGTCAAATGCAACGTTTTTCTAACGAGCGTAGCTCTTCTTGAAATGTACGCAATCTATATTTGAATATGGGAAATGGGGATTCAATTTCAGAGTTAGTTGTTTAAAGATTTTATGTACAGGAATTAAGATCATTTTTAAGAATAATCTTGTATTGATGATTTGATGGGATGGGACGTAAATGAGGTTGTTGGAGGAGGGTAAGGGTGTGGGACTCATTTATTTGTGATGCGAATGACACCAATAGATATTTCAAGATTCATATGATACGATAGAGTCCACATGATTTAATTAATTATTAATTAATATATGAAATGGGGATTGGCAATGAGGGGGAATTAAAAAAATAGAAAGAGGAAGTGGGGTAGGTGGAGGAGTGGTTGAAGAATGCAAAAAGGTAGAACTTGGACTTATTCAGGTGGGCCCACACCCACCTCGCCGCCCCCGCTACACGACAATTTCTCTCTTTTTGTCTCCAAACCCTCCACTCCCTCTTTTTTTTTAATATTATCTCTTATTCTTAATTATTGCTGCCCTCTTCTTATTTTTTTTTTAAAATGGATAAAGAGTATTAAATGTCCGGGGCACAGGCTAGATTTTAAAAATTTTATCCAGAGAATTACCTACATTCAAATATCAGCACTCTCATCTAAAAAATCTTATCCTTTGCGGATAAAGAAACATGTCATATTGTTGTCCACTGATTGTGCGTGTTTAAAAATTCATTAGAAGAACGATTTTATGAATTTCGAGGTAAGTATATGAGATGGATTTTATCTCTCTCATTATAGTAAAAGTCAGTGAGCGTTAGAATTTCATTACTGAATTCAAGTAAGAATTTTTATTCTTACTTGAATTCAGTAAATTACTCAAGAGGCACTGAATTTCCTGTAAATTATATATAACCCAACCACAATTAATTTCGATTTCACTATAGGGTGAGATGAATGGGTGCTTAATCCGCAAAAAAATCCAAAGTGAGAGAAGCGCACTAGCTTTCGTATAATTGATAGCAATAGCAACAGCATAGGTAGGTTAATTCCTATTAACGTTATAT
>JANTPZ010150723.1:0-10590 GCA_025593235.1 Vachellia pachyceras | reverse complement strand
TAAATTTGAAAGGCATCTTTAGCGTGCTTTCGATAGTAGAATTTCCATCAATCATGTCTTGTGCCTGTGACTTTGTTTCATTGACAAAGATACTATAGTTTGCCTGAGACCTTTTCGCATCCTCTTTTGCAGTCAATTCTTTCACCTAGCTTGGCTGAGATTCAGAGGCTAAGATGCAGGGTTGCTTTCCACGCACTCCAATTCCGGCCTGAAATTAAAATTGTTGGCAAACAAATGGTTCACAAGTAGGCATGCCTTTCAGTTGACAAATTAATGGGCATTTGCTATATTAACATTTAAAAGTAGAAACCTCCCTTTTCTATTGGTGCTCGAGTCAATATGATTCTTTTTGTGGCATTTATAATTCTAATGCTTTGTATTTGTATGATCCCGAACAATAGAGGATGTCATCACTATTCCTTGGCACTAGTGGGTCACATTGGGTTTTAATATGGTTCTCATGCCATCCCATATATCATTAGTTTTTACTTCATTAATGTCTAAGAGATTTTTACTGTCTTTTGAAGGTTAAGAGCATTGGGGCGGCCCTTCTTAGTGTTCCATCCTGGATTAGTGAGAGATATCTTGGCCTATCATGGTTGTGCAGAACTTTTTCAGGTTTCCTTTCTTTTTTTAACGTTTTCACTTTTATATGGCATCGGAACGATGGGGCTATATTTCTACACTGATATTACTACAGTGCATATGTTTGTTACAAGTTTTAGAGGGCATTGCTAATGCTAATATGATATTTCATGAGTTCGAGCATAGATGCTCAGCTTCTTCCCATGTTTTCTGATTATCTTATTAACTCTCTCTATGGTAGGATGTGCACACTGAACTCATACAGCACCGAAGGGCTCAGATGATAAAAGAGAAAATCATTAATGAGGAACTGAATATTGATTCACGCTTGCAAAGGGATAAAGGTTTATGTCCGCTCACGCCTGAAGAGGTATTCTAAACTTGCCATGTTAAAATAGAAATAAAACCAAATTAGTAAAATGAAAGAAAAAAGTGTAAGATGAGGGATTTTTAGGATCATTTTGAAATTTTAACATCTTTACAGCTGCAAAGAATTACACAAAAACACATGCACTCCTCCATGAGCATGAAATATATCAAAAAATACATAGTTTAAATTCAGGACTAGCTTTTGCCCAATCGTGTGCACAATTGATTTCAAGTCTCTGTTTCTAGTCCACCTGTAATATATGATGACAAGATTGCGAATCAGAAAAGGTTAGGGTATGTTCAGGGTGGTTCTAAGTTTTTGATTTTAAAATGCAATTTTGAAAACAAAACGTGTTCGGCTTAAGTGAGGTTGAGTTAGTTTTTAATACCATTTCAAAACAGATTTATCCAGATTTGAAAACCACTAAAAAATGTTTTGAGATTTGAAAACCACAAAACAGATTTTATCCAGATTTGAAAACCACCAGAAAAGGGTTGAGTTAGTTATTTTTGATATTATCGTAATATTGTATTATTTATTATATTTTTAAACTTTATTTAATGTTATTTTTATAATTATTTTATTTTAAATTATTTAATTATGTATTATATTTAATTTTTATTATTTTTATCATTTGATGGTAGAATAGTTGACTTGATCTACCTTACCTATTTCTAACTTACAATACCTTTTTAAAATTAAAAACAAAAAAAAACCTAAAACTAGTTTCATTTTTTAAAATTTTGAAACTCAAAACCATTCCGAACGGGGCCTTAGAGAGTTAGCTTTCGTATTTTCTTTTTGTTTTCATTTTTTGATTGCACCTATTTTGTGAAGAATGGAAATATGAACTGCAAATTATGTGGGGAACAGAATTATGTTCCTTTTGTCTCCCTGGTTCATGTACTTCAATCTGTCCATTTTTATTTAAACTCCTACAGAAGTTACTCATTCCTTTCCGAGCAATTCTACTGTGGCAAATAAAGTATAATTGATCCTGTTTTTAGAAACAAGTCTTTTTTTTTGTGGATGCCAACAGATTGTCTTTTGGCATTTCATAATTGTGCTATTGGGATGCTGATTTACTGCTGTTGTAGGTTGGCATTCTCCTTCGAGTAATGGGCTATCCTTCCAAAACAATTGTTTACCTAGCTGGCTCAGAAACATTTGGAGGTCAACGTGTTTTAATTCCTCTACGAGCCATAGTCACTAACTTAGTGGATCGAACTTCCTTGTGCAGCAAGACAGATTTGTCTGACTTGGTTGGACCTGAAGCACCTCTTCCTCTGAATGTTTTCAAACCAACTCCTGTAAAAAGTGCAGACGAAATTAAAGAAGAATGGAAGAAGGCTGGTCCTCGCCCTCGGCCTCTTCCTCCTCGTCCAGATAGACCTATTTACCAACATGAAAAAGAGGGCTGGTATGGTTGGATTACTGAGACTCCAACGGAACCTAATCCTTCACCTATGGATCTGAGGATACAAGCACACAGATTAATTTTGGATGCACTTGATTACATCATTTCTCTAGAAGCAGATGCTTTCTTTCCAGGATTTAACAATGATGGTAGTGGATGGCCAGATTTTTCAAGCCTTGTCATGGGACATCGATTGTATGAGTCTGCTTCTTCTAGAACATACCGACCAGACAGGTAACTTGTGTTTGGATTGGAAGTTGGAATTAAATTGATGTCTCCTCCAGAAAGTAACCATATATAGGAGGTACCCTTGAAGAGATAAATTGCCTCATTTTTAAACTATCATGGAACCAAAATTGACTAGATTAGCTGATTGAATAACACCTGTGAAGAGAATGTTAAATGTTTACCTGCTTCATACTTACGTCTTCACACCGTGCTTATCTTCTTTGGACACGACACGATATAGATGTTATTTTCTTGAACAGATGTTGAAATTTCTTTTTTGATCTGATCCATTATTATATTTCCGTTGCGTCATAATATCTTGGTATTTTTCACAGGAAAGTTTTGGCGGAACTTTTCAGTATCACTCGTGACAATATCTACCATCCTAAACATAATTGGACCATTCTAGTACAGCAACATCTAAACAACAGCTTGGGCGAAGAAGGCCTCATACGGCAGTCTCTCCGTTCAAAACCAGCAATGTTTCTTTCACATCCTCTTCCTGAATGCTCTTGTAGAGTAACTTCTTCCACGCCTGTGAATCCTGTCAAAAGTAAGGATGGCCAATTCCTATTTGGAGACGAAGAAGAGTGCCCCAAGTGGATGAAGCATGCTAGTCAAGCAGGTTCAGGTACAGAAGGGGTTATAGTGGAAGACAATGGATTGCCAGATTATGAAAGTAATGATTTTGTTGAGGAATGTGAATCTGATAAAAATGGCAAAACCAATGTCACTCTGATCTGGGAGCAGGATGAGGAAATGGATCCAAATGACTAAAAGGGGTTAGTATAGCATATCGGAACTTATCTGAAGTCTGAGCAGCATTCATTTTTCTGCCAGTGTTTTAAATGAAAGAGGTATAGGTTAACATGCGTTAGGCCACATAGGTGTCAAAAAATTCAATCTTTGTTTTCAGGAAAATGATTATTCAAATTTATCCTTTTCATTTCTTTTTTCTATTTATTTCTTCATAGATGCACAAAGCACCAATACCCCTTTTCCACGCTTCTTTTTCATACGTAGCAAGTCCGACTGCAATTTTGTTGTTATACATACACAGTTACAGAATGAAACAAGTAAAGGTGAAATTAGCCATTGCCTTGGAGCTCCTTTGAATTTGCTGTATATTTTTTCATTTATTTTAAAATTGTCTTGTTTTAATTTAATAGCATATATATGGCATTACAAAGCCGTGAATATAGATGTAATTGTATTTGTCAGTATCTAAATGTTATCTATAGTCAGTGCTACTATACATGTGATTTTGCTATTAACGTGATTTTAAGTATTCATTTCGATTACTCTTTGATTCAGCTGGGATGCGATAAAAGAGGTGAAGTTATTGGGCTTGTTTGGATACCCCATTGGGAGTACGGACACAGATTCCGAAATAAATATGTGAGAGGAATTTTGTCTCGGTAAGTGCAGGAATGGATTTTGGTTGTTCAAAAGGGTTAACCAAACAAGCCCATTACTGGCTCTTAAAACATTGTTTTTGTGGAGAATTGTGCCTAGGAATCAAATTTATGAATCCTTTTTTTTTAAAGACGATTGATTATATAAACTCATTATTTCTCTTGCAAATTTGTTTTGTTTGAGTGCTAATGTTAAATCTCTTTTTATTTATAAATTTGTATCATGTGAATGGTAAATTTGAGAATTTTTTTAAAAAAATTAATGTCTAAACTAAATCTTTTACTATGATTCTCTCTTTTTTTTCAAGGATTCAATTATATAATTGCACTAAGTTAAGCACCTTTCATTTGGAGCCTTGGATAAGAAAGGATAAAACCAAAGTTTGAATTGTGGAACCGAACAAGAACTAGATACAAGTGAGACTATTACGAAGCTTAACATGGAGCATTTAATTTCACTCATATTTTTAATCTCTTTTTTACCCTTTCTATTTATTTAAATCAAATCAAATCTTTATATTTTAATCCAACATATTGCTAAAATTTGGAAATCTCTTACAAAAATATTCTCTTTAAGAAAAATGAAGGATATAACTCACTCCTTCAATTACAGGTTAAGAGAGCAAACACGCATCTGATTAAGACATTTTTTTTGGGGGCAAATTGAGACTTTCATTCCTTCATAAGCTAGTGATTAAGTACATCATCTACCGGTCTTAACAAACAGATTAGACAAATCAACACAAAACAAAAGGAGACCCCCAAAATCATCCAGGATCATCAGCTTTTAGGTCTTCCATTAGCAAGCGATATAGTTGGTGATGGGGTGTTATCAATCAAATCATCCAGTTAGACAACTCAGTTAGCTACCAAATTTAGATCTTCCTTAAAAATGTTACCGGCATACAACCTAATTGGTGATTGGCTTCGTTAGGTAAAGCGTTTCAACACCCCAAAAACACGTTCAACAGTGTTTTTCCGCAAAACGAGTAATCTCTTTCACATATTTACCTTGTAAATGGTAAAAGTACTTCTCCATCGTTTTCCCAAACAGATCCAATCTTAGGTTTCCATTAGCATGACCTTTTTAGGGAAGTTTTGACAACCCGTTTAGCTACCAAATTCGCTTGTTTGGGAATCCATTTAAAAGAATGGTTCCATCCATAGTTCTCTAAAGCAATGATGTTTACAATGATTGTTTCACATCACTAATCCAGAGATTTATGTCCTTCATTTAGGCATTTAACCAGTGTCTGATTCACATATATTTTATATGTGCACACAATATTTAAAAAAAGTAAATTGAACCATTCATTCATGAGTGTGACATTTATTTTTTAGACTCCAGGCCAAGCATAAGATCCCCAGCATTTTTTATAAAGTTATTTAAGGAAAAAAAAAGGACGAAGCCAGTAGTATTAAACATTGTTTTGCTTCTTCTCTTTCCTTTCCCTTTGTTTAATTAACCAACCCAGATCTAAATCTTCCAATCAAATACTTTTGTTCTCTAAGTCAATTATTCAGCGTTCAATTTAATTAGTTTAACTTGATAAAGCGAGAATCACAAGGGACCCAACGGGGATCTTACCTTCTTGACCTTTTCTATTTTTTTAAGTTCGTTGCCCGCGTGCGTGTTGGGTCGTTAGTAATTAATTAATAAAAATTAATGAATTTAATGTCTGAATTATTTGGTGAGACACGTGATTTATATTCCTCGGTCCTCACGGTGCTCGTTTCTTCTCTGCCTGGACCCATTTCAGTGGACAGACAGGGTGTCTACTGGAGAATTGCTGCTTCAACACTGATAGCCCTCCCTCCTTCCCTCAGTGACTTCCTCTACATCTCTGGAAATGGCCGACGAATCCAGAACCACTTGCTGGTCTTTCTTGGTTTGGACTTTTCCTCTCTGCTTTTTCTAATGTGTTTGCCTAAAAAAATTCACATACAGACTCGTCATACTCTTAGCACGCAAAGCTCTCGATTTGAACTTGTTGCTTCTTGGTTCAATCTTCCGACTGCATTTCCTCGATCTAGTAGTAAGATTAATATTCAGAAGCTTTGAATGTAGTTGGGTTAGGATCAATTTTTTCCTTCCTCTTGCTTTCTCTTTTCATGCAAATGGAGATGGTGGTGTCGATTGGAATTGCTGTCGTTCATTTCATTTGTGCTCATATTGAATTTTCTGGAGCATTTTCATCGACGGATATGTGTGACTCTTATTTTTTATTTGTTTAATCTATGTATTTCCGGCTTTATGTCGATCGGATTTTGCTACTAGCTAATCTTAAACAGTTCAACTGTATGGTTGGACTGCAACGATTATTCTCCATTTATTTATTTATTTATTTTGTATCTTTAGGATGTTCAACAGTTTAATGAGAAGAAACTGTTGGAGAATGGCGAGAGGGTAGATATGCTGGTCAGTGACGGGAATTCTTCGGGCGCTATGTCTAACGGCAACAATCAGGCCAAAAAACCTAGGGAGACGACTATCTTTGAACAGTTTCAAAGCCAGGTATTTTCTCTGACTTAAAAGTATGGATACTTGCACTGACTTGGTAGCCAATGAATGTCCAATATGCGTCAGTATGCGTCAGACAGATACCGCTCTTTTCTTTATATAGTGTCTACACTTCATAGATGTTTAATTCTGTGATACTACACATTTTCGGTGTACCGCTTATTCATCCTTAAATTTCACTGCCTGTTCTTGTTTAAGCTCTGCTTTCTATGTTTTAGGGGCAGAATTCAACTCATTCGAATGGATTTTCGTCAAATCATGTGGATGAAAGGCCGTATGATTCTCTCATCCATTACTTTTTATCTTGTGCTGTGCAATGCACATGTAGTTGTGTAATACATAAGAGAAAGTCAAAATGGGGAAAACAGAACAGTTTTAGATTACCTGAAATTTGTGTCATATTACAAATTGGGATTGATATTGAAAATCTAGTCAAGAAATAAATATGAAGCTACTTTCTATTGATTTTTTATTAGTTGTTGATTGATTGTGTAGCTACTAGTACTGCTGTACTTTAATTATTGCCGTGTATGCCCTCAAAGTCTATGTTAATGACAGACCTTGCTTGGGCAAGCCTCTGAGCCCAGCGTATCCTAAATTTGCTACTCTTTGCACCAAATATGATTTGGAATAGCATTCATGAGTCTCAGAATTTTGGGGGGTAAAATTCAACATTACATGCATTCATTTTTTCAAACATTGGCTACGAAAATCCATATCATTGTAGTAAAGAGAGTGAGATGTCTGTCAAACAATCTACTTATTTTTGTAATTTGGGAATCTTGTTTATTTGTAGGTGTTCCTGTTGTGATTGAAAATTTGTATGATTAACTGGAATGTTCTGTGGCATTTGCATAATGAAACTACAGGATATCATCTGTAATTCTGTGATGCTTTATAATAATTCAAAGATGTTAAAGTCCTTGATGCTCAAAATTAATCTAAGACACAAAGTAGGTTCACTTAGGATTAAAGAAGTTTTAATTCTTTTTTGTAAATTTTCTGAAGTTGGAGGATGCCGCACATGTCATAGGTTTGCACCATAATAATAAAAGGAATGGAAAGAAGATAAAATTTTTCAACAAAAAAAGAAAACAAGAAGAAGATGATAGAATCATGCACTTGTGCATGTTTCAACATAATCAGAAGCTGTTATGAATCTTTGTTCTTTCATCACGACTGTTACTATTGGGAGTATCACCTTTCAAGTTACCTGAGATACAATGGATGCTAGCATTCAGTGTCTATACTGAAGTGTCACTTAACATTTTCACTTTTTCAGGCAAAAGCCTTTACTTCCACCTTTTGAATCAGCTGATATGCGTGCTTTAGGAGAGAGTTTATGTAGGTAAATTTTCTCTTCTCTCTCCCTCTTGCATAACACAAATAACTTCCACCAAGGAAATTAGATGTCTATTGACCAAGATTGTCATGTATTATTTTAATTTTTCAAGATTTATTTGCATTTATGTTGAACATCTCACATCATATCATTTGCAGGGATATTATTCGTGGGAGCCAAAATGTTAAGTGGGAAAGCATCAAGGGGTTAGACAATGCCAAACGTTTACTGAAAGAGGCTGTTGTGATGCCAATTAAGTATCCCAAGTAAGTGCCATATTGAATACATGATAAGGTTAACATGTGCAATTACGCATATGCACGTCTGTGTGTGCACGTGTGTGTATATAGTAGCTTTTAACTTTTCTTTTTCTAGAAACTGACCTCTCGTGAAGAGACTTTTGTATATCAGTGTTTCAGTGTATGGTAATGTTACAGCTAATGGTGGATGATTCAAGTCATGTTCACCGTGGAACATGGATATTTTAGTTTTACATTTTGACTTTGTGAGTTGGCATTGATGATAAGTCAGACATTAAAGTCCATTTTGTTTTATTGTAGGTGTGTGTAAAATAATGTATCATCTTACTGCCCGATTGTATTTCTTATTAAAGCCCAAAACTGCTTTTGGTGTAAACAACTACTTTTTATAAAAGTCAAAAGAATTCGATTTTAAGAAAAAGATGATAATAGCCAATATTTACCTTTTCTGATAATGGCCAATGTTTTTTTCTCGAAAGGAAAAAAGCAGATTTAAATGGACCACTTTTAATTTATGATTCATGAGGTGAACTGTTCTGAAAGTAGCTGGAATGTCTTCTGTATGAAAAGTTTCAAGTTCCAAAATATTCTTATACAGAAATGCTAGGTATAACTATTTTTACATTGGCATTCGAATATAGTTCAAAAAATTGTTAAATATTCAATTAACCATCAGTATGTGCAAAAACATAAAAATGCTAAGATGTAAAAATATGAAATTTGTTTCTCATAATCAAACTGTTCTTTCTCCTTTGTGTAGGTACTTTACTGGTTTATTATCACCGTGGAAAGGGATTCTTTTGTTTGGCCCTCCTGGGACTGGAAAGGTTTGTGCAATGCTTAAAATATGCGAAGGCTTGTGTCTCACTTCTTAGCGTCTTGCAAAAACTTTAGGGAATATATTATTTGGTAATGAGTTTCATATTCCAGCTGGAAAAAGAAAATAGTTAAAAAGGAATGATCAATTTTAATAATTTAAAGCACTGATTATTTCATTTTGTATTAATAATTACTAAATAGAAATTTTGGTTTGAACATTGCAGACAATGCTTGCAAAGGCAGTTGCAACAGAGTGCAAGACTACATTTTTTAATATTTCAGCAGCATCTGTTGTCAGCAAATGGCGAGGCATGCTTTGATAATTTTTCTTTTGTTTTCTTTCAAGGGATTCTTTATGTCTTGTGAGTGGGTTATTCTCGGCATGCTACTTGGAAGTTTTCAGAGAAGTTTTCAGTTTAATTACAACTACAATTGCAAGGAAATATTGATTAAAAACAACTGTTTTTCTTTCACAGTGCTCATTAATGATGAAACCTTTCTCCAAGTATATGGTCTCTTCTCTGGTTTCTTCATTGTTTATCTTACTGTCATTCATTTTATTTGGAAGAAAGTGGCTTTTCAAAGTAAAGGTTATTTCTGTTTCTCTGTATTATGATTTGCTAAAGATCAACTGTCTATATTTATAAAGTTTATCTTGCATTGCAGGTGATTCAGAGAAGTTGGTGAGGGTATTATTTGAGTTAGCTCGGCACCATGCACCCTCAACAATATTTCTTGATGAAATTGATGCAATCATTAGTCAACGTGGTGAAGCACGCAGTGAGCATGAAGCAAGTAGACGGCTTAAGACTGAGCTACTCATACAGGTGATGATGCATGCTTTTTTGCTTTTTTCGTATCTAACATGTTTTTATCACCCTCAAGTTATTAACTTGTAATGATTGTGGCAAGGCTGATCCGCTTTCAATTGTATGAAGTACTGGTTACTTATGACCACCATGAACCCTTAAAAATTGTTTCTCTTATAAGACTTCATGTTTGAAAACTCTTTTGACATGGTTACATCTAGTAAATGCAGGAGCTCAATGCGCATATTTCTTAGTCCTGCTGTAGCACCCCCTTTTTTATTGACACATACAGGCGTATGAACAGTGTACTTGCAGCAATTTCTGAGTAATTCTTTGGACTTTCAGTCACTTTGGGACTTAGTCATTGCCTGATAGTATTCTGATGGACTTCAGATGGACGGGTTGACAAAAACTGATGAACTTGTCTTTGTTTTGGCGGCAACAAATCTTCCCTGGGAATTGGATGCTGCCATGCTCCGACGTCTCGAGAAGCGAGTATCCTTCCAATGTATAATTGCTTTTTGGGTTTTGTTGTGTGTAGTTTGGGTTAATAGTAAAGAAACATAAATAGTTACATTAATCATGGAACACATACACAGCTAGCACTAACAGTCATATCCTTGTAATTGTGCACAATACATTTATGCTAGGACTTCCCCTTATGATATTAAAGTAAGCGCGTAAAAAAGCTTGGTTGGTTTCTTAAAAAGCCTATACCTTGATCAGGTATAATGTACATCAGTTCCAACAAGGTTCAATCATTCTAGTCCTGCGTCTGACATCTTAAAATATAGGCTAGGAAATTTCATGGGGGAAGAAGTTTA
>JANTPZ010150722.1:0-13218 GCA_025593235.1 Vachellia pachyceras | reverse complement strand
AACCTGGAACTCGAGTTCTATAACGTGATGGCAAAACTCGAAGCTGAAACTTCAAGTTTTGACTCGAAGTTCTGGGACACAGTTGTGAAACTCGAGTTTTGAGAATCCTGAAACTCGAGTTCTATAACGTGATGAGAAAACTTGAAGTTGGAACCTCAAGTTTTGACTTCCAGTTTTGTTTGCACGTTATGAAACCTCAAGTTTTAAAAACTTAGGACTCGAGTTCTTGAACTGGATCACAAAACTTCCTTTTCAAAACTTCCAGTTTCAATATCTGGTTTTGAGAAACAGTTATAGGATTTGAGTTTGCAAAACATATGACTCGAGTTTCAAAACTTCTCTGACATTTTTAACACAGTTAAAAAACATTATTTCATATTCCAAATCCTGTCATAATCTTAGGTTTTTGTTATCATCAAAACAAGGTATCAACAAATCGTTTATTTTCTTTTACAAATAATAAAAAGATATTATTTATAATTATCTCAGTTAGGATTTTTATTATTTAGTCTATGTTGGTTAGGATCTAATATATTGAGACCAGTTTATCGAGTATATCTAGTAGTTAGGATCAAACACTTACCAGTTTAATGTTAAGAATGAAAAGCATATATCCCCAAATGTGGTTATGTATAATAGGTTGCGGCAGGCGTTTTTTTTTATAGGGCGAACGTTAAGGAAATAAAAAATTAACAAATAAATTAAGGAAGTAACATTAATCAAGAATTTTAATTTTTAGTGATAGTTTAGTAATGTTATTTAATTAGTTAGTATAACAATTGTATAATCCAATTAGTTATGTAGTATTAGTTAGTTGAAAGAACTTTCCTTTTTTCATGATTTTTAATTTACATATATTTTCATTTAAGTTTTTATAATATTTATCATTGTCTTATTCCTCAAAATTGTTACAAATAGCTAAAATTTATATATAAATGTCTGGAATTTAATGATATTGATATCCTTTTACGTGAATTGACAATAAAAGTCACTTCTCCAACGCTTATCCAAACACTTTCTTATTTTTCAAATTAAAATAATAGCATTATAAGATTTATTAGATTTATTAGATGGAGAGAAACAAACTTCCAAAAAAATAGGGTGGAGAGAAACAAACTTCCAAAAAAATAGCATTATAAGATTTATTAGATGTACTAGATGAGTGAAACTTTAAAAGGAATAGAATAATAGACTTGATCGCATAAACACGAGGTGGAAGCAAAGCAAAAAAATTAACTCACGCACAATAGGAAGTTTGAAGTTCCGATGGGCATTGGCTGGATATGGATTGCACTATAGTGGGAGGGGTTTTTTTGCGGCAAAAAATATCAATTTCTTTCAAGAAGAAGTAGGAACAAAAGGCTATTATTGCTGCAATTTCCCTCCCACATCACAGAAGGAAGAGGCCCACTTCATCTTACATTACCGGAAAAGCAATTGTCATGCGCTTCTTACGATTCTTAAGTGAAAAATTCCAATAAGGAAAAGATTTACTATGGGAATCGAATCTTTCCACTCAATATTTAGATCGAATCATGATATTCAAATCGTGGATCGTAAGACACGATATGCGATTCCGTGAGGGAAAGATTCACCATGGGAGTTGAATCTTTCTCCTCAATATCTGGATCGAATCGTAAGATTCGAATCGTGAATCGTAAGATTCTGACCACCATGTAGAGAACACACCATGACATATACAAGTTAAATCATACTATCATATATAAACAAGACGATAGGTAATATTATATATACACAATACAGAGCACCCCAGTATTGCAAAGAGTTTAACAAATGTGCTGCACTAACCATGCCTTGTGACAGTGTGATTAGTTGTAGTTTTATTATATAGGTATTGATATAATGATATATGTTTTCTAACCAGCGATATAATGATACCTTGATTGATGATTTACAATGTCTTCATATGAGTCACACACATATCTTAAGCATATCAATTTCTCCTCCGATAAGCCACTACCAGAAATAAACACAATGGTAACTGTTTTATTTTGCCTGATTACCAACAATCCATCAATATCATATCAAATTCAAGTATTATCAGGAGCAAAAAGAGTTTAACTCTTTCAATGTGGTTTTTTCATTGCTTCAGTATATCCAATCACTTTCACTTAACCAAATCATCATTGCTGTATCAACATATATTTTAATTAGCTTCAACTACTATTTCCTAGTCTGTGTTGAGTCAATCCCTCATAGATGCTAATCTCGCAAATTCTGGGTTGAATAATTAATGTTGCCAAACCCGATAGGTTCGGTTTGTCTTCTCTAAGATGTTCACTGTTCACTAGCGTGTAGTCTATAACTGCATGTGAGTGAACCCCTTTAACATTCAATGAAAAGTACATTCTTGTTCAAATCGGAGATTATGGGAAACTACATTGGTAAAATTGCAATTAAGCATACAAGATCATACCCAAAAAAAAACAAGTAAACTGCATATCCCATTTTCAAGAAATCAAGAACTTGAGCTCAGAATGCCCCATCAAAACCGTTTGTAAGTTATGCATGAGATTATGACAAAGCATAAAGTACAAGAACAATTAGACACAATGACAAAGAGTATAAGCTACTTTACTTATCTTCCTTCAAATTTAGCTTGTAGCGACGATAGCCATTCGTTTCCCCAAGTTGCACAATCTCTTTTGCCTCTGTAACCATAGACTGCTTCACCAAACTATCCACAACAAGCTGCAGAATTGATGGATGAACAATGCACCGTATATTGAAGATGTCTTTGCACAATTCAACAGCAGTTGTCAAATCACCCTTCTCGCATAAGAATGGAATAAGAGTTACATAAGTTATCTTGTTCGGATCATGCTCAGATTTTGATATCTCAGCGTACCACCTTTTAGCTTCATCCAAATCATCCGCATCAACAAATCCTTTAATCAAAGCATTGAAGCTAAACATATCAGGCTTGATACCCTCATGCTTCATTTGCTCAAACAGCTCAACAGCATCTCTAGTTTTCTTCTCCTTAGCCAATCCCCTTAACCTAGCATTGTAGCTCCTGATATTAGGAGCAACATTTTTCTCTCCCATTTGACTCCATAATTTCTCCCCATCTAGAAAACGATCATTCTTATACAACCAATCAAGAAGAGTATTGTATGCGATCAAATCCGGGTCTGTTCCCTTCTTCCCCATCTCCTCCAGCAATGAAATGGCCCAATCAGGATTACCCATATCACAATACGCCTTAATAACAGTATTATAGGACACCAAATTGGGTTCAATAGACAACTTCGAGGGTAATTTCTTAAAAACGAAGTCCACCATATCAAACTTTTTCGAGTGTAAATAAGCAGCCAAAAGAGCATTGAAAGAAAGCACCGTACGCCTACAATTCCTTTCAGGCAATTCATCGAACATCTTATGTGCATTGTCACACAAACCAGCGCTGCCATACAGCGTAATCAGACGGGCCGAGAAGCCTTCTTTTTCAATGTCACTGTACTTCTTTTGGTCATCGAGGATCTCTTCGACCCATTTGAAGCGTTTCGCGACGACAAGGCGACGAACAGTGTCTTCGTATATACCACTTTTATTGCGGAAACGAGAAAGTTCTGATGCTTTCTTGAACTTGTCAACAACGCGCTTGAGGTTGCGTTCCTTGTAGAGATCTTCGGATATTGACTTGATGGAGATGGAGGGTTGAAGTGGGGTAGAAGAGAAGGTGCGATGAAGAATGCGATGGAGGAAGGACATTGTGTTCACTTCTGAGATTCGAGAAGGCAGGCAGGAGAGAGACACAACTTCGTATACCAGGGTTAGAGAAAGGGGTTTAAGAGGGCGATTTAGGGTTTTGCCATTTATGAATTTCAATTTCTAAATACCTGCAATTTTTTATTCTTCTATGAAGAAGTATTACAGTATTATTTTAAGAAAATTTTACTATTCAATCCCAAATAACTCAATTAATGAACAAAAAATCTCGAATATCGATATGGTTATTATTGAAGGTTGGTGAGCTTGTTAATGACAATTGGACTATCTATTGTTGGAATTTGATGGTATTTTACCAATCTTTAGGACATTTTGTTCATTAAACCCTCTATTTAGAATTTAATGGTAAATTTCCCTTATTTTAAATGACATTTATGGTCATTTTAAAGAAATATATACTACTTCGATTATTTTTTAACAATATTACTTAAAACTAATGAAACGAGTGATTAAAATTAGTTACAAGAAGCATGTATGTAGGAAATATATTTTTTTCTCAAATATGCACTTATTCATGAGGATGATGAAAATGAGAGGGAATAAATGGAAAAATAGAGAGAATAAGTGAAAAATATATGAAAGAGACGCATAATTAATTGGGGTAAAATAAAAAGGTGCATTTAATTTAAGATAAAGTGTTTCTTATGTTTAGAGCAAACACTATGAGATCATATGACAACATACTTTAAAATTATATTAAATTTTAGTTTAATCCATTAGATTTATTTTGAATCCCTCAATATTTACACATTAATCTCATCTAATGTAAAATGTTGATGATATAATAAATTTAAACAGTGATTATGCAATTAAATAACTTAACCTATATGTTTTGTCATTTATATTTACATCGTGTTTCATTTTATAAAGTGTATTTTTAGTCATTCAATCTTGATATTGTTACTTCCATTTAATGAAAAATGACGATTCATCAATCAATCTGAAGTGATCACTACACAATTAAAGACTTACATATGTTTGTAAATGAAACCTCCATTTTCAATCAGGCTTAGTGCATGTTTAAGAAAACATTTTCACAATGTGCACACAAGTAAAAACAAAAGGCATCTTGAAATCCGTAAAAAGCATATCAAAATCCTTAAAAAGCATCTCGATATCCATAAAAGCATCTCAAAATCCTTAAAAAGCATCTCGATATCCATAAAAGCATCTCAAAATCCATAAAATTATCTCGAAATGCGTAAACTCATTTCTCCTAACGGATTTCCAAAAACGCATATTAATCGAGCGCCAACTCTTTATGTAAAAGTAATCTTGCTTCGTTAACAAACATTACTAAAGGGATGAGACTTTTTTTTTTGGCAACTAAAGGAATGAGACTCATTACACCCCTAAGAATAAAATTGATGGCCTCAATGCAATTAGATATAGTGCTTGTTTGGAAAAACTTGTTTACTCCCCATAAGTACGTTCAACAGTATTTTTCCGTAAAATAAAATAATCTCCTCCACATATTTACCTCGGCTTGCGTAGAATACTTCTCTACCACGTTCTCAAACGAACACATAATTAACCACTATATTTATGCACTTCTTGTTCCTACATAATTGTAGGGCTTGTATGACTCCCAATATATGGGCAATAGCTAGAGAGACATTTTGTAGCTTATAACTGAAGCCACACATCCATCTTTGATTACTCGGCCATAACCACTACTACCATTAGGAAGACAGGCCCATCCACTTTGTTGTAGTTTGATCCCTTTTAAATAATAAATTTACGTAGAAAATAAAAATAAAAGGGTAAAGATGCAATTCTAACAATTAAGTTTTGAGCTATGAGCATCTAACACCATAAAGTGTTTGGGTGTGTAAAAGTACACATAATATTATAAAAGTTGTGCAAATTTTACAAAGCCGTTAAGTGAGTTTAATTTCCATCACGTGGGTCCCACAATATTATTTTTAAATTGTTAATTTTTCTCTTTCTTCCCTCAACCGCCCTCCTACCTTCACTCCCTCTCTCTCTACTTCCTCTCATTCTTCCCCTCTCTCCGCCCTCCTCTTTACGTAAATGGACCTAGAACAACACCCCCAAACTATCGGTGACTAGTGACCATAATCAACCAAAATTTTACAACAATAAACAAATGAAAATCAAACCAACAACTAAAAACCATAAGTGGACAAAAAAATCTAAAAATAAAAGATGAATTGTAGAAGAAAGAGGAGAGAGAAGCCGAATGAAGGGGTCGTTGATGAAGGTGGATCTTCAGCATACAGAGCATTAAAGCAGAAGGTCGTTAATGGAGGTGGATGTTCGATGGATATGTGCTCCAAACTCTCATCTTGTAGTGCATGGTCTTGGGAATGAAGAACCATAAAGTTAGCGAAGGTCGGTGTCGGAGTAGTGAAGATATGCGATTTTTACTGTTCATGATGTAATTCTTCACTTTTGCTAGAACAGAGGGAATATGTATCTCCATTGAACTTGATGATCACAACACAAAATCTTAGAGACATACCTTCACCACAGCCTAGCTTGACACTTTTCAATGGAGTCTGAGTACGCAGGAACTCAAACACAGCGGTTGATGGGTCAACACTTGAGAGCTCAAACCTCTCACCATTCATAAAAAAAAGAAAACCACTGTTTCCATTCTTGCTCCCTTCTCCTTCATTTCTCAGAAACGAACGACCTTCAGGGGGAGATCGTGCTAGTCTCACGTGCACTTTGCTCACTGAAATGACAAAGCTATCAGCTTTGAATAAATCCATTCCCAGTTTTTCAATGCCTTAATAAATTTCGACGTGAGGTGTGCATCTCTGTCTCCATCTCTATCAGTGTATGAGATACTCATGCAAAAGAGTGTCATATGCGAAGGAAGGGACCATATTTTGCATTAGATGGGACCTGTTTCAGTTATTCTTCAACTTTATGGTTATTTATCTTCTTTATGTTATGGCAAAAGTTTGTTTGTAACAATTTTTCTCCTTCCTTCCTCTTCAATTTTCAAATATGTAATTATTCACTTCCGCTCTTCATTGTTCTCTCACCTCCACCACACTGCTGCTATTTTGAGTGTTCTCTTGCGCTTTTGTCTTTGCCATTGATGATGGATATGGGGCTAATGATGGCATCCGATCAAAATCAGAGCAAGGGGAGGAAGAGTCAAAGATGGAGGGAAGAATTAGAGAAGTGTGTGCTATCTTGTGTGTTCCTTCATAAATGGAGCGACGAAGACGAGAGGCAACGGTTTAAGAAAGTGGTGAGGATAAGAGAGAGAAAACTTTATGTGCTCCTCAAACACAAGAGCTTTTACCCAACGTGATATCACTGTGCTAGTGGAGGGAAAAAAAAGAGAAAGATTAACAATTTAAAATAATATTGTGGCGCCCACATGACGGAAGTTAGACTCGGTTAACGGTTTTGTTATATTTACACCACTTTTATAATATTATGTGTACTTTTGCACCATCAAACACTTTATAGTACCAAACGCTCATAGCTCAAAATTTAATTGTTAGAATTGCACATTTGCCCAAAATAAAACAAGTTAATTGTCTTCTTCCACATACACTGTAAAGTCCTTTTTTCTTAAAACGTCAAATAACGAAAATTCAATTTCAAAACCTTTGACTAGTCAATATTGAAATCGACATTGAGTGTTAGACCACAAGGGTCAAACCAAACGTAAACTCTCAATATGTCAAAGGGTCAAAATAATTCAACAATCGATACATCCATCAGTCAAATAAGTCCAAGTATGCGTAATGAGACCTAACGTGGCAATATATAATAATACAACATAATCCAAAAAGGAAGGAAGCACTACCTTTAAAGAAAGTAGTTTAAGCTTCTGGAGTCTTCCCTGAAGGACCAGCATGGGAACTACCACCTGGAAAAAGGTTAAAACAATAGAGTGAGACAAACGTCTCAGCAACCAGCAGTTCCATCTCATTGAGCATACGAGTGAGTGCCCATAAGGTGTCAAGTGGGATAGTCATATTAAATAGAAATTGCATAACAAAAAGCCATCAAAGCATTCATATTTTTCAATTTATGACATCATAATCTCATGCTTATCTTATCGTAAAGTTGTACAAAACCAATACACAGGATTTATTTCTCTGATCTCCCTTATTCCTCTCCAGCCTTATTTCTCTGACTGAACCCATGGGCTAGTACTATCCCACGTGACTGGCAGTTAACTCAACAAGCTCACCGATCAAGTGATATGGACTGGCCAGGTCCACAGCGCACAAGACCGGACTATAGGTTCCCCCTCTACTATATTAGTGGGGTGTCATTGCCCTATCAAATACAAGTGGACCAAAGGACTAACCAGTGTACACCTGGTAGCCCACCACCTTATTTCCTCTTTTTGTACAAGAAAAGTACCCCCTTATTTACTCTAAAATAATCTCCCATCAAATCAACATCCACCACTCCCTCTCATATCATCAACTAATAAATTATCCGGTATCATGATCAATTCCACAAGTTCTTAGGATAATATTTGTAACATTATAAAACAATACCATCAATATATAAATAAATCACTTTTTTATTTCATAATAAAAATGGGTAGCACAAGACAATTTCATTAACAATATAATTTTATTATGTAACTAAAATATCAATGGCACTTTTCAAAATTGTAACTATTTAAAATCACTCAGAAATATGTTACAAGCATGAACAAAGAGAGGAAAGCGGTTACCTCTCGCCAAGCAATAAAATACTACCCTAGGTAAAATCGCGCCCAACACCAAGCTCCTATAAACGGTCTAAATAATCCCAGAAGTAGAACTTTAGACTAAAAAAATCACCCTTCTGAAGCTCTTATCCCTCTCACTCTCTGCCGGCGACGCTCTCTCTCTCTCTCTTGGATGGGACGTGTGTGTGAAGAATGTGTGTGCGAGGGGATTGATGTGGGGAGGGGGTATTTAAAATAACCCCTCAACCTTCCCGCCAAGCAGCTTGAATTTATTCAAAAGCTGTTCTCTACTGCTCCACGGTTTCGGCTTTGACCAAATCCCTTTTTTTTTTCTTGCACGCCAACTGCTCTGTCTCTTCTCTGATTTTTTTTTAAAAAAAAGCTGCTACACTATTCAATTCTACTGCCACATGCCTCCTGCAGCATTTGATTTTTTTTAATTGACTTTTTTATAAAGCTGCCACACGCACCACAGCTTTTGACTTTCTCTCGTTTTTTTCTTTTTCCACTGACACACGCAAGGTTACTGAGATGTTACATACACCTCTTGATCGTTAAATGTTAAGCAAGATATCTAATAAAATTGACATAATTGCCCCTTGAGCTCCTATCAATAAGGCATGGCATCATTAAGCGTTTGGGGAGGAGTATAGTTTGCATATTATATATGAAAATTTCTAGCAAGTTTTCTTTTTCTAGTTATTTTCTAACTTTTAAAACTCTTTATCAATTTTCCCTGTAGCCTAAAAATGATGCATTTAATGTGGGATTTATTGGTAGGATTTTGTTTAGAAATTGTGAGATTTTAATTTAGTCAACATCATTGGAAAGACTCATCAATCTTTATATTATTCTTCTAGCTTTGGGAATAAGTCTTTCCTCTAAAAAATTAATTGTAGAATGAGGTCTTTTTAAATTTTATAAGTGAGCTTTCACATTATCCAACTTGTTGATGCCTTATTTTGATGATAACAAAATGATTTCAAGAATTATAAAGCTTAAATTGTTGATGATTAAGTGTTCTTAGTGAAACACTTGAGTTCTGTCAAGTTTATATGGAAGTATTAAAGAATACTCTAGTTCTGTGTTTTAATACTCGAGTATCAATGGTTTTCATAAGTTTAAAATCAATACTTTCAAGCAATACTTGAGTTTTTATTGAAAGTGTTAACAATACTCGAGTGAGGTTAAAAATGTTTCTGAAATCTAACATTCTAAGTGAAAACTCAAGTATTGAGATGAAGTGTTGCAAACACTCGAGTGATCATTTTGAATACTCGAGTATTGGTATTAAAATGTGTTTTGAAAGAATACTCCCATGTGAAACTCGAGTATTGGTGTTGAAGTATTGGTAACACTCGAGTATTGTGTTGCAATACTCGAGTATTGGGTTTTGTTTTTCAAATGAATGCTCAACACTTGAAGCAGAACACTCGAGTTACAAATAGAAGTATTAGCAACACTCAAGTATTGAGGTTGAATACTCGAGTATTGAGTCAAAATACTTGAACTTGAAGTGGAACACTCGTGTTGTGGAGGAAGTGTTAACAACACTCGAGTGCTTGTTCTCAACACTCGAGTATCGGGCAAAAGTTTTCAAATGAAAGATAACACTTCAAGTACAACACTCGAGTATTAGGTGAAAGTGTTGACAATACTCGAGTATTGAAACTTGAATACTCAAGTATCAAGCTCCATTTTCTCAAAAACTCAACACTTCCATCTAAACACTCGAGTAATGGCAGAAAAGTGACAACACTCGAGTATTATGTTTTCAACACTCGAGTATTGTGAGATTTCAAATGATTTCACTTCAAGTTTTCTTCTGAACACTCGAGTATCAACTAAAAGTATTCTCAACACTCGAGCATAATATTTTCAACACTCGAGTATTCACCATAAATTTCAAAAACTTTTGCAACACTCTCAGTTAACACTCGAGCAACTTCAAAAGTGTTTGTAAAACTCGAGCATTGACACAAAACACTCGAGTATCATTTCAAAAAATTCAAAATGATTGACTAACACTCGAGTATTATGATTAAGCACTCGAGTATAGTTTCTCAATGGCTATTTTCTCTCTCTGACAGCTTTTCACCTGCTCCGTATCTTTCCTTATTCGTGTCTAACAACGTTTGACTTCACCTGCCCTCATAAATGCAGAAGTGCAGGATCATAGGAAGAGAAAAATGCTGTACCCACAGACAGATAGCATGATTCAAGCCTTCGTCATTCACGCTACTCAGAAAGCATTAATTACAGCATTAATGGCGAAGAAGAAGAGTTGGTGGATGAGAGTAACGGACAATAAACTCTATCTAACGTCAACTTCATTTCTCTCATCTATAAAAGCTCCAAGCATTCATTGCAGAAACAACGATCATCTTTACAAGCATTAAAGTCATTCATCTGTCTCTCTGTGATTTATTCAATTCTTATTCTGAACTTCATTGATTGCTATCTACTCTTTAAGAGAGATTATTTGAGCAATATCTTTTGTAAATCTGTGAGTTAATTCAAGGTTGGGACCTTGAATTTATTGGATTGTAATTTTGTCAGAAAGCAAAAGAAAAACAGAGAGTGTGAGACTCTGTTTCATTACTTGTTGTAAGGGGGAGTGTGAATCTCCATTGTAAAGGTCGGTGTGCCAGATTCATTGAGATTAGTGGATTACAAAGCTCAGAGGTGCTCTGAGGACTGAACGTAGGTCAGAAGGGCCGAACCAGGATAAATTCCCTTGTTCATCTTCTCCTTTATCTCTCGGTGATATTACTTTAAATTTGAGTTTAATTTCAAAATTTTTAATCTGACCAATTCACCCCCTTTTGATCTTATCCTACACTAACATTTGGTATCAGAGCAGGTCTCTTGTTTAAAGAACTTAACAATTTCAAGGGAGATCCATGGCAGGATTTGGCGAGCATATACTCACTGACAGAGCTTCTATCACCAGGCCTCCAGCATTCAACAACCAAAAGTTCTCCTTTTGGAAAATAAAGTTTCAAAATTTTATTTTAGCTACTGATATTGATCTATGGGATGTGTTTGAGCAAGGAAATTATGTGCCCATAAAGGTGGAAGATGGACTAACTCATAAAACTTGTCCTGACTTTGATAGTGAAGATCTTAGGAGAGTTCATCTCAACAGGAAAGATGTATTAATGTTGCAGGCAGCATTTAATGAGGATGATTTCTTCAAAGTTTGCACACTACCTTCAGCAAAACATATGTGGGATGCACTGGAAATAGCTTATTAGGGTACTGAAGCAGTGAAGGAGAGCAGAGTCAACATTCTAACAACTAAGTATGATTTACTCAGAATGAGAGAGGAGAAAACTATTGCTGAATTCCAAATGCGTCATACACACCTCATCAACAAGTTAGCAGCTCTTGGCAAAACATATGATCAACGCTCTCAAGTAAGAAAGACTTTAAATGTTATGTCCAGCAAATGGGAAGCTAAGGTCACAGCCATAGAAGAATCCCGTGGTGAATCAATGACCTCAGTTGCAGCTCTCTTCGGAAGTCTTGCTGCGTATGAGAGCAAATAAAAATTCAAGAAGGAGCTGTCAACCATTGATGAGAAGAAGAAGATGGATCTAGCTCTCAAAACTATAAAAGAAAAGGAGAAAGAGTCAAAAACTGAAGAAGAAGAAGAAGAAGAAGGAGGAGGAGGAGGAGGAGGAGGAGAAGGAGAAGGAGATGTGAAAGATAAAGAACTTGCGATGGTGGTAAGGAAGTTCAGAAAAATGTATCGCAAGGATCAACGAGTTAAAAGGCCATTCAAAGGAGGATCAAGCAAAGTCATTTGTTATGAACGCAACAAACCTGGTCACTTTCGTGCTGATTACCCACAGCTTACCAATCAAAACAAAGAAAAAGAAAAAGAGAGAAAGAAATTCAAATCCTTCAAAAAGAAGAAAGCATATGTGTCAGGAATATGGGGAGACAGCTCAGATGAAGAAGAAAGTGAAGCAAAAGAGGAAGCAAATCTCTGTCTTGTTGCTCAAGAAGAAGAATCAGAAACAGAGAAGGTAAACGCTGAACCTAGCTATGATGAATTACGTGATGAATATGACAACATGCATATAGAATTACTAAAATTTGCAAAGGAACTGTCTTTTCTAAGGAAGAAAGTAAAAGAGTTAGAAAGACCAGCTGAAAAATCTTATGTTAATCTTGAATGCACAAAATGTAATGAGCTGAAAAATGAAAATGAATTTCTATCCAAAACTCTTGAAAAATTCACGAAAGGTAGTGAAATGCTTCATGTTATTTTGAAAAATCAAAGAGTTACAAATGATCGAACCGGTATTGGATATCAACCTCAAAATAATTTCAAAAAGGGAAAGAAAAGAAAAGGCAACATGAGTTATCTAAAATTCTTTCAAAAAGCTGTGCATTCATCTGAACCATATGCCTTCTGAAAAGGGCATAAAACTTCATCATGTTATTTCAAAAGAAACAAAGTGTTAGGCACGTATAAATGGCTGCCAAAAGGAACTTATGTTCCAAAGGCACCAAAAACTAACCTAAGAGGACCCAATAAAACTTGGGTACCTAAAACTGTCAAATGAATCTTTTGCAGGTTTGTCTTAAAGCATCCAGGGCAAACAAGTGGTACATCGACAGCGGATGATCAAGACACATGACAGGTGACAAAAGCAGGTTTGTCAGCCTGAAAGCAAAGATGGAGGAAAAGTAAGCTTCGGAGGAAATCAATCAGGAAGGATTACAGGGGTTGGAGAAATTGCCAACTCAAGTGGAACTTCTGTAAAGGATGT
>JANTPZ010150721.1:0-13264 GCA_025593235.1 Vachellia pachyceras | reverse complement strand
CCTTAGTTGCAGCCATTATTACTCACTTTTGAGGAGCCAATGAGAAGCAAGCACTTGTTGGATTGGTGGCTTAATTTCAACCCTTAGATTAAGATTAAAAGACAAGATTGCATCTTAGCCCTTAATCTTTTTAGAAGAGAATTATTAAACACAATTTTTCCCTCCATTCCCACTCCATTTGGCTGACATTCTTCAGCTGCAAGAGGGAGAGGAAAAGATGCCATTTTCTTGGTGGAAGAAGAGGAGAAAAGCTTGAAGAAATCCAAGATAAGGGATGAAGATACATGAAACTATATATAAAATTCTTCCTTGTGCTCTCCTCTACCAATTCCATGGATTGAAATTTTGATTTGGTCTCTCTTTCTCAAGTTTCATACTTAGGGTTCTTGAGAGGAAAAGTGAGAAAGAGAGGGATTTAGAGCCATTGATTGGTTGCAAAAGTCTCCTTGTGTTGTAAGGAGCCTTTTGATGTATATATTGTGGTTGGTTGAGCTTGTTTTTGAATTTTGTAAAATTTGGGAATGATGAAATTTTAGGGGAAATGCTACCCAAATTTCTACTTGATATGGGAGAGTTAAAATCAAGCTATACCATCCATGAATATGAGTTTAAAATCAAGAGTATGATGGTATAAGTGTTAGAAGTTGGAAAAATCATGTTGATGGTAAGTGTGTGAGTGTCTCAGCCTGTGCTGGTTCATGGGGAAGGAATGCTCTTTTGATGATTTTGATGCTTCCAATGGGTTCAAAATGAGTTTTTGTGTACGGGTAAAAGTGACCACAAGTTTAGGGAAGCATTAGAAAGTGTTAAAGACAAGTTTAAGGTTTTAAGGTTTCTTAAGTTTAAGGGGGTTATTAAGGGAGAATTACATTGCTATTTGCCTTGGAAATGGCTTGTGTTTGATGGTAATTATGTTGTCAATTGTGTAGGCAAAAGTTTGGTGAAAGGAAGTAAGTTTCCAAGTGAGCAAGAGAGCATACAAGTTAAGGGAAAACTAAGGACTCAAGGTAGCAAGACCATCTAACTCTAATCTAAGTTATTATGCAAATTCTTTTGAATGATGCATGATTTGGTTGGAAACTTATAATGATGAAAGTGTGGATGTGTGCATGTTCATGCTATGGCCATATGCATTTATGTGTTTCATGTTGCACTTTTATTATTCCACATTTACATGAAAAGTTCTCATGCATTTTATGAATTATGTTAGATAGTTTTGCTATTGGGATTTCCAAAAATCTCACTCTCCCCCACTAACCATTTTTAGGTGCAAGCATATCAAAGGGTAAGGAGAAAATGTATGATGCTTGAAGCAAGGATTTCACATGTTTATGCATATGGATTTGTGTTGTAAAGTTTATATTATTTTGGAACTTAGACATGTGGTGTAATATGTAGCCTAAACCCATGCATGTTTGGTGGTTGTGAGATGGCTAATGTATGCTTAAAGAATTTATAATTGCATGGTTATTCATTATTAAAAGAGGCTTAGAAGTTAGGGTTTCAAATTATGAAGTTTCAAAATGACAAGTTTGACTAATTATCAAAAGTGAAGTTGGTCAAACCCCTTACTTTGACCTGTCGAGAAACAGAGCAAATGGACTCTAAATGCATTGAAATTTTCCAGAAAAATAGTTCACATTACAATCTTTAAAACAAGCTAAAGAACACTGAAATTGGAGTTTTTTTACAGAAAGTTATGATGTTTCAAAGTTTGATGAAAATCACTGAAAAACCTGGAAAAATTGAAAAATTACCAATTGAACAGTATATCTTTACGCATTAAACTGTATCAATTGGGAAAGCTAATGACTCAATGAGTATTTTTCCATTATAGAGGAACTTATAAGCTTCAAATAGAAATTGTAAGCACTCAATTTCAATTTTTCTAGAATTAGTTATGAATTTTCAAAGTTTGTCTAAAAAACTATGAATAGTAACTTTCAAAAGTTGAAAGTTTCCATTTTGAATCTTTTGGACTTTTTAAGTAAATTGAGGCTTCCCTTTAGTTCCAAATCAATATAAAATGAAGCTAAAGGAAAGGTTAAGGTGTGTTACAGATATCATTTGATCAAATTATATTAATCCAAATCAGAATTGCAAAATTTGAATTTCACATTTTAAATTTCAAATTTTGAATTTCAAGATAATAAAGATTAATCTTGAGTATCTTTTGAATTTTGAAATTCAAGATTAATAAAGATTGATCTTGGATATCTTTTTGAAATTCATATTTCAGGATTAATAAAGATTAATCTTGAATATCCTTTTGAAAATTTGAATTTCAGGATTAATAAAGATTAATCTTGAATATCTTTTGATATCTGTATTCGAATTTTAAAGATTAATCACTGATTTTAAAAGCTCTCCATGAGTTCTATAAATATTACGACTCGAGCAAGAGAGGCATTCCATTCGAATCTGACTATGAGCCACAGAAACCTTAGAGAGAGTGAGATGTGAGAGGTGCTAGCATACTGTGATTGCTGGTAACTGTTCATGTGGATACAGGTAGATGGGGACGATCAGAAACGTTGGCTCCTTGTGATAGGAATCAAGAACGCGGGAGGTCGTGGAATATGAAGAGATCCAAATGTAAGAGACGATTTGAATTCGAACGCAAAAGGTATGGCTCTTTCTCCTCGGTCTAAACGCCTTTGACAAACCCATACGGGGATTAGAAAATTTTAAATTCCGATGTATGTATGTTCTAATTTCTACATTACCCTCATACATAAACAGGCCTCCTATGAAATGTTTGTTCCTATTCTTAAAAAAACAATGGATGCTCTCCAGGTGGAAAAGAAAATGCCTAAATATGGCAAGAAGAATTACTCTTATGAAAACTGTGATTACTAGCCTACTGTCATATCATATATAGACCATACTCCTTCATATGAGGTTACTTAAGGTGACTGAGACTAAAAGTATAAATTTCTTGTTTGGGGGGTAAAGACGAGAGAAAGATGCATTTTTAGCATGGCTCAATATCAAGAATTTTTACACAAAATGAGGCTACATCCTCAAGCTATGTTGGAAACTTCAGAGTGACGAAGACACATTATAGGTTAAAGTTATGAGAATCAAATACATATGTGATATTCTTGATAGGCTTTTCATAAAATGGAAGCAAAATTCCTCTCTTACCTAGAGAGGAAATTGTAATGTGTGGAAGCATTTTAGGCAAGGTGTAGGCAAAAATATTGGGAATAGCTTGCACAACTAAAGTCTTACACCACATCATAATGTGTTTCTTAACCTTAACCACATCATATTAATAGCTTGCACCACATCATATTAATCTTAACCAAAATCTCTCTTCCAACTTAGGGTTCTTAAACTCTAACTTTTCCATTTTCAATCCTAATGCTTCCAACTTACTTTCTCACTTGTACCCTACACAATTTCTCATTTTAAACTCATTACAAGCATCAAAAATATCAAAATTCAATTCATTCCCCCAAAATCCGGATTTGACTGAAAATTCCTAAGAGGAAGGAAAATGTGATTTTCAACATTTCTTTCAATACACTTGCATATTCTTGCTTCTAATCAAATTTCCAACATTCTTTAGCTTAAAATCATTCTCCCATGTATTTTTCAAAATTTGGACAGCGCCTCCCCTTTTACAATGGTTCATCCCAAAATTCAAGCAACAATCAAACAATCACAATACAACTATCAACGAGTTGAAAATCATTACCAGAATTGGATTTTGAAACTTCTTCCAATTTGACTTCAAGAACACCATTTCAAGAGAAACTAAAGAGATTCAATGTAAGATGGATGCTACTAATTGAATATATGGAAGATTTCATGCCATAAACTAACATTTTCCTTAATTTTTGGCTTGATTTTGCTCCTCTTCTTCTCCTCACCAACTTGGCAGTCTCTCTCCCCCTCCCTCTCTTCTCCAAGTTTGGCTAACTCAAATGTCCTTTAAAATGGTCTTAAAGTCTTAAAATAATATTGAGACCAAGTGTTAATGCACGTAGGGTCTAGCTTTATCTGATAAAGTAACTTTCTATTGATAATTTCTATCATATGATCATAAATTAATCTTGCTTTTACTCCTTTAACTAGATCATGCCATGTGATAAGCTCATAAGGCCCTAAATATTTTATGGTTACTTTAACTGAATCCACTGTTTTTCAGGAATTCTATAACACTTGATCGGTGTATGGTCATTAAATTTTCTCATTAATTAGGAGATTACTCTATGATTTTTCTTAACTTATATCTCTTTCTAATAATGCCATTTTGACAATTTCTTGTAAAAACCATAATTCTAAGGTTTACTGTCATTTTCTTTCTGTCCAGGTAAATTATTTATGACTTTAACCTGGAACCTATTTTATAAATTTGTATAATTCTTAAACTAATTTTCCCCTTCTTAGTTGATTATTTAAGACCTCTTAATATTTTAAAGGGTTAAGGTGCAATTCTAACAATTAATTTTTGCTCAAGGAATGTCTAACGCCATAAAGTTTTGAAAGGTACAAAAATACATATAATGTTACAAAAGTGGTGCAAAAAAAAAGTGGTTAGCCTACCCAAATGGTCCGTTACATTTCAAAAGTGGGTCCCACAAAATCAGTTTTTTATCTCTCTCCCCCTTAACCACAAAACCATATTTGCGAGCTGATCGAGCTTTGGTTTTCGCCGGATGCGGACATGGTGGCTTTAGCAGGAGTAGCTCTGATACCAAGAAAGAAACAGTGGCAGACCGAAATGGAAAGATGAAAACCAATGTGTATTATTCAGCTGTAACTGTTCACCATAAATAGTAGGATACCATAACCCTAGATTGTACACGATTTGTACACGTATATAATCTTAGGACATTCTAGAATAAAGCTACATATACACAAAACTAGTCATCAGAAAAATAGATGCATATTGGGCCAAGATGCTATGATTCATGACATAATAGAAATGGGCCTGCTTTTCTTGTATTCCTTAACATCCCCCCTCAAACTAGGAGCTGGAGATTTAACCAGTCCTAGTTTGACTCTAAATTACAAGAACTTGGAGTGAGTAAGAGCTTTTGTGAATAGGTCAACAACTTGCTTTGAAGATAGCACATACTGAACTGTCAATTGTTTATTCAGTACTCTATCTCGAAGGTAATGAATATCCAATTCAATATGTTTTGATCTGGCATGGAAGACTGGATTAGAAGCCAAAGCTGCTGCATTAAGGTTGTCACACCAAGCAATAGGAGGATTCTTAGGAGTTGCACCAATTTCATTAATCAGAGACTGGATCCATGCTATCTCTGTAGCAAGATTTGCTAGTGATCTGTATTCAGATTCAGCACTGGAGCGGGAAACAACTTGTTGTTTCTTAGCTGACCAAGAGATCAATGAATTTCCAAGAAAGACACAATAACCACCTACCTAGCGTCTGTCATCTGGACACACAGCCCAATCCGCATTTGAGTATCCTTGCAAGGTTAAATGGTTACTAGGCCTGATATGTAAAGACAAATTGATTGTACCCTTGAGATAACGGAAGATCATCTTCACAGCGTGCCAATGATCCTCAGTAGGAGAAGCCAGAAACTGACTTAACTTGTTGACAACAAATAAAATGTCTGGCTTGGTATATGTTAGATATTGTAGAGCACCCACAGCTTGTCTGTAGATTGTAGGGTTTTTCAAGGGAGTACCAAAATCCTTAGAGAAATATCTGTTGGCTACCATTGGTGTAGGAACAGGGTTTGAATTTGAGAAACCAAATCTGTGCAGCAAATTCAAAATGTACCTTTCTTGCTTTAGGTAAAGACCTGTTCTGTTCCTGAATGCCTCAATCCTGAGAAAATTGTGCAGCAGCCCGAGATCTTTGAGAGCAAACTGTAAATTTAGCTTCTTGATAAATAGTTCCAGCATATTATTCGAGTTCCCTGTCACTATAATGTCATCTACATATATGAGAACAAATATAACAGATGTTCGGTTGTTGAGGAAGAATAGTGATGTGTCACATCTAGAATTAGTAAACCCCCAGCTTGTTAAAGTTGTTCTCAATTTATCAAACCATGTTGTAGGCTCCTGTCTTAGACCATACAGTGCCTTTTTCAGTAAACATACATGATTAGGATATTTAGATGACACAAAACCTTGTGGTTGCTTCATGAAAACCAACTCTTGAAGCTCTCCATTAAGGAAAGCATTATTTACATCTAGTGTCTAACAATCCAATTTAAGGTCACAGCTATGGTCAAAATAAACCTTAAGGTTGGTGCCTTGAGCACCGGACTAAATGTCTCATTAAAATCAATACATGGACTTTGTTGGAATCCCTTTGCAACCAAATGAGCTTTATGCTTGAACACAGACTTATCATTTGTGGGTTTCAGCTTGAACACCCATTTGCAGTCCACTACTTTCTTGTCTCCATAGTTAGGAACTAGTTTCCAAGTTTGATTTCTCATAAGCGCATTATACTCCTCAAGCATTGCCTGCCTCCAACTTGCAGATGCTAAGGCATCTTCAACACTGCTTGGTTCTCTAGGTGACTTCTCATCTATTTGAGCAAGTCCAATATAAGGTACCAAGGGTTTGTGAATTCCAGCCTTACTTCTTGTGACCATGTGATGTTCAGTGGGCCGTGTTTGTGTTCTTTGCATAGTTTGACCAAGTGCAGGAGTGGAATGAGACTCATCAACAGATTGTGCTGAGTCTCGGGCTTGATCCTCTTCTGCAATAGCATTTTCATCTACTAGCAGAGAAGCTTTTGTGAGTGAAGGGCTATTTGTTTTAGCAGGTTCTAAATTATTTGAGTCACAACTGGAGCTTGTGTCTTGCTGAGATGCTGATACTGATCCAGAACTCCCTTTTTCACCAGAGTTTGCTACATCTGTTCCAGCAGAGATAAAAGTCCTAAGAAACATATCAGCATGTACTATATCTTCTTCTGGAGGTTCTTCTTGTTAATGAAACCTGTGGAGAAAGGAAAATCAAACTCATTAAAGACCACATGCCTAGATAAATAAACCCTTCCAGTAGAACTCAAACACTTGTATCCTTTGTGTGAACTGCTATACCCCACAAAAACACATTTTGTAGATATAAACTGTATCTTATGTTCATTATAGGGCCTGAGACAAGGGTAGCATGCAGTGCCAAACACCCTCAAGTTATTATAATCTGGTTCATTTCTAAACAATTTAGAATATGGTGAAACATCATCTAAAACATCAGTAGGCAGTCTATTTATCAGTTCATAAGAAGTATGAAAAGCCTCCCACCAGTAGAATAGTGGCATTTTCGCTTGAGCTAGGAGTGTGAGACCCATTTTGACAATATGCCTATGTTTTCTTTCTGCCCTTCCATTTTGAGCTGAAGTATAAGGACATGAATGTCTAAATAGTATACCAGACTCATCTAGAAAAACTGCAAAACTTGCGATATTCACCACCCCAGTCACTCTGAACAACTTTAATCTTGCTGTCAAATTGAGTTTCAGCAAATTTTTTTAAGCTCACAAACATGTTTAGAGCTTCATCCTTAGTCCTTAGAGGGTAAATCTAGGAGTATCTACTATAATCATCCAAAAACAGAAAGTAGTAGCGAAAACCATTTTGAGAAGCTATGGGAGCATGCCCCACAAGTCAATGTGTATCAATGCTAGTGGTTTTGTGGCATTTGAGTCAGATTTCTTGAAAGGTAGAGAATGAGATTTACCAAACTTGCAAAACTCATAAAATGGCATTTCATTTTTATTCTTTGAATCAACTTCCAAATTACAACCACTGATCACTGAATTTAAAATTCTATTACTAGGGTGACCCAGTCTATTGTGCCATAAAACTTTACTAGTACTAACAGTGCTGATTACTCCAGCTTCTTTTTCAGCAACACACACTATCTTGTTGCCTTTAACTTCTCTGGTATTGCTCACCTTGTTGTACATGCCATCACTTGCTTTTCCCAACAGCAAGATCTCCCTTGTTTCCTGGTCCTTAACAGAAAAACCTTGGGAGTTAAATGTTATGTCAGCATGATTATCAGTTGCCGTTTTATGCACACTTAATAGGTTCTTCTTAATCCTAGGCGCATAAAGCACATTACACAAGGTAATTTTCTTGTCAGGTAGATTACTAATAGTTGAAGAGCCAAACTTTTCTACATTCAATTTGTATCCATCACCCACAGTAATATGCATCTTACCAGCTAGCTCATTTGTTGCATCAAGTTTGCTCAGATCATTGGTGATGTGACTTGTGGCCCCACTGTCCAAGTACCATGAGTCGTCTGCAACTATCTCTGGAGTTTCCCAATAAGCATTATCAGACTCAGGGAAGGTAAGGCCTCGTTTCCTGGTGTTGTTGAAAGCTCGGCTTCTGCTTGATGGTGGTACGAAAGAACGATCGAAGCGATGGAAGCAAGTTTCCACCGTATGGCCCAACTTTGTGCACAGCTAACAAATAGGGATACTATCATTCCTGCTTGTACGACGAAAAGGAGATGCTCTGCCCCGTCATCCCCTATTTTGGCCACCTCTCCAAGGATTGCTGCCTCTGGAACTTGAAACTCCATCAGATTTTGCAAAATTAGTAAAGTTGTTAGAAACAGATAAATTAGCAACTTGACTCAGTTGTTTAAGTCTAGCCTCAAAGGTAAGAAGTGAAGTTTGCAACTCTATCAAGGTGAGGGTCTCCGCCTGGTTTGATAGCTGAACAACAACGGCATTATATTCACCGTCAAGTCTTGCTAGTGCTTGGATAATCAGATCAGAGAGTGGAACTGGACTCCCAGCAAGTGCAAGCTGGTCAGCTAGGTTCTTAAGCTTCGAAAGATAATCAGACATTTTCATTGCACCCTTCCTGGTGCGTTGTATTTCAGATCGGAGCATGACTAGTCGAGAATTTGTTTGTGCTCCAGCAAGCTGCTTGGCAGCGACCCACAGGCCGGCTGAAGTAGCTACTTCGGTCATTTCAGCCGAGATCTCCAGCGACATTGTGTTAAGAAGCCATCTGAATAAAAGTTGATCGGATGATACCCATTCTTCAAATGCAGGATTGATCGTGACTACGTCTCCTTCAGTGACAAACTATGAAGGGCAAAGTTTGGTGCCATTGATGAAGCCTTCCAACTTATAACCCTAGATGACTGGCAGTACGTGGGTAAGCCACACCGAGTAGTTTGTTCGATCCAGCTTGACCGAGTAGGTGTGTGTGGGGAACTGCTGTTTCTCTGAGAGCTTGGCAAGGATGGACGCAGAGATTTGTGAGCTGATCGAGCTTTGGTTTTCGCCGGATGCGGACATGGTGGCTTTAGCAGGAGTAGCTCTGATACCAAGAAAGAAACAGTGGCAGACTGAAATGGAAAGATGAAAACCAATTTGTATTATTCAGCTGTAACTGTTCACCATAAATAGTAGGATACCATAACCCTAGATTGTACACGATTTGTACACGTATATAATCTTAGGACATTCTAGAATAAAGCTACATATACACAAAACTAGTCATCAGAAACATAGATGCATATTGGGCCAAGATGCTGTGATTCATGACATAATAGAAATGTGCCTGCTTTTCTTGTATTCCTTAACAGCGATTAGCTAAAAAAATGAAAAAGAAAAAGGGAATATTTTGACCCAGTGGACGACGTCTCTGCTTCTATATAGATGGGCTACTCCTTTTATTCCCCTTCTCTGCCCCACCAGGATCCTCCAGTGACCGTCTGTCTTGCTCCACCAGGATGTCGTCGAGTCGCAGAAAGTGTTGTGGTTGACATCAACTAGTAGATGTGAGACTTATATTCTAATATTTTCACTAGGTTCCGACGACGGAAAGCCACCCAGATCACCTATCTTCTCAGGTTGGACTTGTTTCATGGCAACAATACAATCCGCCGGAGTGACTTTGGTTTTGGAACGAGACCCTCAAACATGGAGGACCCATTCACTACTTGAACTGGCTTGCTATGTATACTCCGTACGTGTCCATAAATATTTCATGTATATATATATATATTATACTTTTGGTCGAGCACGTGCGCACACATATTTGTGTGTGTGAATGAACGCGGGAAGTGATAGATCTGCAGTATCATTCTTTGTTCAAGAAGAGGAGGAGGGGGAGAGAGAGCCAAAGAGAAAGGAACAATGTAGAATAGACACGTGTTTGAGACAGAGAAAGAAAACTGACTTTGTGAGACCCACTGTTGAAAAGTAACAGACCGTTTAGTTGGTTTAACGGTGCTTTTTTTTTTGCACCACTTTTGTAATGTTATGTGTATTTTTACACCTTCTGAAACATTATAGTGCTATATGCTCCTCGAGCAAAACTTAATTGTTAGAATTGTTCCTTAACCATATTTTAAATAATTATATTTGTTTAAATATCCCTCAATTAGCCAAATATTAAATAATTGTTGGAAATTCATTTTGAGGTAATTTCTGCTGTTTTAACCTTAATTATACCTCAAATATCATTCAGAGAATTATTCTCTTCATTTATGTCTTTGGGGGACAATTTTGTGAAATCTTGATAAAATTACCAAAATACCCCTATTAATTTAAACCTCCCAATAATTACCCTTTTGCCACTACACAAGATGGCAAACAACAAGGACCTGTTTGGATCAAAGAATTGATGAGAATGAAAAGGAAGAAAAAGAAAAAAAATTTGACACGAGATTTTTAGTATGCACTGGAATGAAAAATAATTTGATAGAAAAATTTTTATTTGATTGAATTAAATGATGTTTAGGTTGTAAGTGATCTGAGTAAAATTTTCATATTGCCCTTATTAACAAAATATGTAAAAAGAATTTAATGCCATTGATTTAAAATATTAATAAAATAATTATTTATTATTATAGTTATTAGAGAAATAAACAAAATAAGTACAAAAAATATTAGAAATGATAAAGATAATTTTTATCATAAACAAATTTAGTAAGTCAATAGTAACTTTAGTTATTACGTATTCTTTATTATTGTTTTTGATAATTCTTATACTATTATTTTAATAAATATTATAAAGTACTAATAAATATTTGGTCATCGGATAATGTCAATATACTGAAAATGTTTTGGATCAGGGTAATTATGTAATTTCATAAGATTTTTCTATGGAAGAGAGTATTTACCTTAGCTCGTTAGAAGGATTGCATTTTCCTTTTTCGTAAGGGAAATAAGTGCCCAAAGGAAATGAATAGTAATTTTCATGATCGGCCAAACATGTCCAGCATTGTAAAATCAACTATTTTCCTTTTCCATCCATCAATTTTCATTGATCCAAACCGGTCCTAACATTCCTTAGAATATTTACTGTTTTATTTGACCCTTAATTCACATTTAATTACTCGTTTAACCTTTATTTTCTGATATAGAGAATAAAGAGATTACAAATAACACAGAAATCGAACATGGGAGAATAATTCTTCTATATTCAATCAAATGTATAACCTATACATATATACAAAGAAAGGCTCAGTACATTTTATGGGAGCCGAGGATCAGGGAGAGACTGAAGGAGAGAATCGGATATATGTAATCAACAATATACAATCAAATAAGATTCATAAAATAAAATCCTAATCACTCCCTCTAAAATGTGTTTGACATATTCTACAAAATGTGCCACGGATTACATATTTCCATGTTTATACAAGGGAACTAATTTTTCCTATTTGTATTAAACATGCTCAAGTCTTCATTAAAATACAAGAGTCAAAGCTTACTAAATTAGATGATATTTACATTCAAAATTACATAATGATCAAACTATTTTTCATTCCCTAAAAAAATGCCTTCAGGTCTCTGGAACCTAGATTGCTTGCTGCTGTAGACAACCAAGTAAAAGTATAGGTTGGTACCATTCATCCTTATAATTTCAAATCATGTTTTTTTATCCCTATAGTTTCATAAAAACGTTAGTCTGAGTTAACGTTGTTAAGTATAAAGACTAAAATCAACTCGTTAAGGTTTTGGTCTCTGTACTTTTAACGAGTTTGATTTTAATCTCTGTATTTAATGATGTTTAAATAAAAGTTTACTTCACATCATTACACTCAGACCAACCAAATCTTCATGAAATCATAAGAACCAAAAACCAAGATTTGAAATTACAAAAACTAAAACTAAAATTCAACCAAACTGTAAGCCTTAACATTGCTAACATTATTAGTATTAACCCTGAAAATATTCATTGCATGTGTGGAGAGGTTAAAGCCACTACACACACATATCCACCACAGGCCACAATCCTTGAATAGTGCCTTGAACATGGAACAGGACATGAAAGGCAACGCAACTGGACTCTGCTGCTGGTGTTAGCATACGAGTTCTTTGAATGCCATTTCAGCCTGGCTGGCTGTCCTTTCCGCTGCCAGCCACCACTCCTCATCTTCATCATCAAGAATCTGTTGTGAACTCCGATTTGACGAAATCAAATCAATCACCAATTAATATTACTAGGGATTAAGGTGCACATTTCTCAAATTTCCTTTCTTTGCAATGGGTGACCTTTGTGCATGCATTTTATTTAGTCTATGCAGTGTATTATCCGACATTTTTTAAAGAGAAAATGCGATTGAAAATAGAGAGGTTTTTTCTTTTTTCTTTTGTTTTTTTTTTTTGTTTGGGGAGGGGGCGCATACAGGTAATCAATTAACAGACTAACCATAGTGCTGAGTTCTGTCTTCCTTTGCTTATTCTCAACTTCCTCAACAGCTTTTAATGCTTCTTGCCACCAAGAACAACTGGGACTCTCTGCAATATTATCATTGTAGGGTGGTAATTTCCGTGCTTGATCATCATAGACAAGTGGATGTCTCTGGTCATCATTCACAGGCTGCCCATTATCAACCATCTCAAATGAATTGAATTCAACTGAAGATTTATAGATTACATCGGCTGGTATAGGTCGCAAGGGAGACCGGTAACCTGGTCCCATCAAATCAGCTTGTTAAAAGGGAGAGGGTGAGCTTAATTAAATGTTTGAGAAGCTGACTTGGTCACTGAATTGTTAAGCATATTAAGATTTACTCATTACAACTTGGTGAATTATATGTTAGCCTCCAAAAATAACAAAATGTCTTGTACTCCTTCTGTCACGTCCCCATCAAAAAGCAGCTAAAAAAATAAAGAAAGAAACTCAAAAGGCTGCAAGAGTGGCATTGCAGCAGGTAAGAAAGAAAAGAAAAAGGAGAGAAAGAGAAGGGGGAGCAGTGGGCGTGCATGTGAAAGAAAAAGAAAGAGACAGGGCAGCTTGCGTGAAGGAGTGATGGGCAGCTTGCGTGAAGG
>JANTPZ010150720.1:0-16132 GCA_025593235.1 Vachellia pachyceras | reverse complement strand
AAATTTAAAATATTAAATATATTATATAAATATATTTTAAATATATTAATTATTATAATTATATTAATTATTAATAATATATTAAAATATATAATATTAATAAAAAAGGATGGGGACGGGACGCATGGCTCCCGCCATGCACTGAAACCGGTTCCAACAAAAACTCAACAGGTAAGACTGAGTTGAACTGTATATGCTCGTATATACATTATCTCCCATCTCCCATCATAGTCTCTATATTAGTTGAGAAAGTGCAGTTCCAATTATTATTGTCATTCTACAGATGAATATATATGCACTCAGGAAAAGGACCCATTAACGCCCTTTGTTTGCGCACTGCTCACATACCTTTGTTCACCATAACTATACTTCCAACTTTCCACCAAAATGTGGTTTGTGGAGTATGGGAAGGTACCCCATTTCAATTCTTTTTAATTAATTCATATAAATATAATTGCTCACATCTTCTTTTCAAACCACAGTTATTTCACATGAAGCCCTTTCATCTTTTTACATCAATACAGTGCATTTAAAAGTGTTATGTCAATTTTCCATTAAAAAAAGTGTTATGTCAAAACTTCATTATTTATTTCTTAAAACTAAGGGAAGAAAATGATAAATCTCAGGACTGACTTGAATATTTCAACTAAAACTGCAGGCTATTGTATAGATGTGGCAAACGTTAATTAAAGGGAGTGCATTTTGACAGGACGTGTGGGAAGTAATATTTCGAAAGGTGGGCAAACATTAAATCAACGTGAGGCATTTCTATTCATTGCCTGACAAATCATGTATTGACAAGCGGTATATATGAAGACTATAATATGATTGAGACGAAAAATTTATGCTGCAAAGATAATACAACCTCCTGTTCAAATTGCGTCTCACATTTGACAAGAGAGAAAGAGAGATAGCTACAGAGACGATGACATTTTTATTTCCAAAACCACTTCGCTTTAATTAATGTCTTATGATCCATCACTTTCTGTGATTCCTGCTCTTCACTACTTCACAATCATACATATTATTAGCTGCTGGAAAAGACATTGGGATGACTGCTTTATTTTTAGGGACACGTAGCCATCTGTGAGGAAGTATTCGCATGCCAATTATTAGAGAGACAATCAGTCTCACAAAACGTACTTGCATTCTCTGAAGAATTATGTGAGATCATTAATTTCGTGCCTCTCTTTGGTCATGTGCGTCTAATCGGTGTTATTGACATAAATCCTACGTTGGGAGGATAACCTTTAATGAGGGGCAATATAAGGATATGGGGTCTTTAACTCGAATAGCTATTTGGTGTAATTCTTTTAAGAATTTGTAATCGATCCTTCCATAATGATATGTGATAATGAGGTGAGAGTGCATAAGCAATACAGACTCTGAAACTGAAGCCCTTTCTTCTGAATCTCTAGCGTTTTCAGTTGGTCTCTGTGGTTTGGAAAGGTTAAAACAGAAAGGTGTAGAAGCAGGAATTGGAAATCAATAAAGCTGAAATGCAAGTACTCTGTGTGTGTGTGGTGGTCATTGAGTATGATGAGACTGAAAATACAGCAACAAGGAGAACAAGGGTCAAAGGAAGAGTGATGAAAGTGGAGAAACTGTGAGAAGAAGTTTGGGTCATAAGCAATATCTCCTTATCATGTGTTTGTCAGCAAAGTCTTCAACTTTCCATGTAAGCAAAAGCCCCACACTTCATCTTTGTCCTGAATTCCCCAGTGAGCTGAACTATATATCCCATTATTAGCCTAGCTAGGGTTTTAGCCCGAATCATTTCTCCTATACATATCACGCTCGAAAACTACAATGGGCTTGTTTAGGAAGTCCGTTGGGAGAACGATCACAGATTCCAAAGTAAATATGTGAGAGGAATTTTGTCTCGGTAAACGTAGGAATGAATTGTTTGCATCCTCAAACAAGCCCAATAACTTCAGCTTAATTCACTTGCCTCTTTTTTCTTCATTACATCCCACCGTTAATTATCACCTATCAATTTCAACGTCGAAGTAGCTAAATCAAGAGATTTTCTAATACCATATATATGATTTTAATTCATTCATAATATAGAATAGTGGGGATTGAATTTTCTGTGTGGACACAAGATAAAAATAAAGTTTATTAAACTGCAAGCTAAGTATGTTGTTGCTTCAGTTAAGCAGTATTACCCAAGGACAAAATTGTATATAGTGTGACTCTTGTCATTTCAGAACCATGACGTACTTTTCTTATGTGCACACCATTCTTCTTGCTTTTTTCTTTCCTTTTCTTCACCCTATCGCAAAAGCAAGAGGTTAATTAAAGTGAAGTGATGGCCACTTTTTTGCTTGATGAACATATGAAAAACCCAAGTTAATTATCTTTTCAATTGAAGTTGAGATAGATTAATGAGTAATTAACTTGGATCCTTTCACAAGTTCCCAAACATTCATTAAACATATCCATCCATCCAAGATATCATACAAAAGAAAAGGGCTAATGGTTCGACGAATCTAGTTATTGACCAACTGATGATTCTGCATATTCCACACAGAGTTACTTTTGGGGCTTGTGAACCCAACTATTGGGGCGCGCGCGCACACATATATGACGCCCATTGATTCTGTCATTTTTTTTCCAGTTTTCTCAACGAAGCAATATGTGTGTGTGTGCACGTACTCTGCTTTTTCTATAGTTATTTGGAGGATGTTATTGGATCTACTTTGATTCCCCATACCAATGGTCCCCTCCACCCCCATCTCAAATCTTCAATGAGATCTGAGAAATAAATTTCCTGCTTCTAGAAACAAACTCTGACTTAGATAAGATTCTTATTATGCTATACACTCAGCTTTCAAGTTTCGACCATAAGGATGCAGTCAATTGTACTTGTTATTACGACTTCATCACCTTAAGCCACGTAGCTAGTATATATAAATGTTCTCATTTAAATAACAGATTTATTTCTTCTCTTCCTTTAATTTGCCATCTCTCCTGAGTAGTTTATTTGTCACGATGGAAATGATCACACCCAGAGGCCAGAGCGTTACATTCTCTGATGTTGAAGCATTATTAATCAATTCATGTTAATTAAGTGCCAAGTCAAAGCAATCCTAATGCATCATCAGTGATATATAAATCATTCCGAGGCCTTAATTAATAAAGCTCTGTTCTGAAGATGCCCAGCCCAATATGATTTGGGTGGGTAAAAGCTTAATTAAGTGAATGAGTTTCATAAACTTTAGATTTAGTCGGATATGTATTTTTGGGGGAAAAAACTTATTAGTGAGGGACATTTTTTGGCAATAATAATATCCATTAACACCCCCAGTTAAATAGCTTGACATAATAATAAGATAATGGGTTTGTTTGTGACAACGTTTGGAAAAGCCAACAACATTCAACAGTATTTTTCTGTAAAACGAGATAATCTTTTCCATATATTTACCTCGACTTACGTAAGAGTACTTCTCCACCGCGTTTCCAAACGAGTATAGTAACAATGATGAAAATAATCACGTCTAAGTCAAAGTCCTGATTCTAAATTTTCCCTAACAACCCTGATCAATAATGATGGTGCTCGGTCTCAATAGATAATGACGATTAAGAATGATAACCCAAACAATTAATCTTCTTCAGCTTAATTAATTGTCTAATGATAACTTCCGTAAATCTAAATCTACATAAAAAGATACATATGAAGGACAACGCATTGTGTGTGTGTGCATGAGTCATAAGTGGTGGGGTCTGAGTAACACTATATATATTTGCAGTAAAGAAGCAAGTTGGAATGTTGGATACGATTTTGATACTCAGTTCCTCTCCTTTGTGTGTATGTTGCAGCAAACTTCATTAACTAGGACCACGCCGTAGCTAAGAAAATGCCATTTTGCCCCCTTTTTTTGGGCAAGTAAAAAATGCCAATTTAATTTCTACGCTTCATCATCGTCTTGCTTCGAACCATAAGAAAATAAAATCATTATATTACTTCAACTTTGTCTCGTCTTTCGCCGTAATTAGCTCTGTAAGTGAGCTTCGATTGGTATATAGAAGACGATGCAAATAAACTCAATGCCAAGTCCTCACCCTTTGGATCCGGAATATGCATGATATGCCAAACAAAGATATATAGACACACACACACACACCTGCCCATCCTAAATATAAGATCCCATTTCATAATTTTAAGCATCATTTTACAATTATTTCTTTTGAAAAGCGTGGCACATCAATTATGTAGTTTTGACCCCCCAAGAAAGTGCAGGAGATCAATCAGGTTTTACAGAGGACATTATTGTGGTGCGTGACTGTATGACACTATATATATGATATCTGTAAAGAAATATTTTAGGTTGATACATAAATAATAATCATTAAGAAATGCTATAGGTCATGTTAATTAACAGCATATATACAATAGCCACTCATGATTCAACCATGAGTGTGTGGTCAAGTTTGCGTTTTACCCCACAAATTAGTGGATTCTGAGTTGAGTCGGGTTCCGTTTCACTGTTAAAAATGGGGGTGAATATGCCAAGGTATAAATTGTCTATTTTTAGGTTTGATTAGTGACAGCTTTTACCAAATGATCTAATTTTAGAAATACAAAACTTCCTTACTGGCTATGATTAAAAGAGAAGACTAGCTTCATCCTAGAAACTGCGCCCATTCCTAAAATAACGCCAAAGATCAGATCAAGTGGAAAGCCAGATATGGAAGATTATATTTATCAACTTGCTTGGTTTCCTCTGCATCATGCGTATATATAAACTTATATTTGTCATCTTCTGTGTCGACATCGGGGTGCTTTGACCTGCAGTATTCGGAAGTCACAAAACGATTTAATTAACTTGATTAATTATTGCATTTTGCTGGACGCATGCATATATAATCTGCATGCGTAAACGTATATCCAGACGAGGCGCAAGCGTAAATTTACATAAAACGAATAGAAGGGTGATGATGTTACAAGGCTGAGTAAGACCCCGAGAATTATAGAATAGAATTGTGTAAAACTAATCACTACTCAGTAAAGTTATAAAGCGAGAATTATCTTAAAAAAACTAAAATTTTAAAGTGATAAAAACGAGAAGTGCCCTCCTAGATAATTGTGGAATTTCCGAGTACATGGTTTATCTTGGTATCTTATTTTCTCCTTTTCCCTTGAGCAGGATGCGGAACAGTATTCAGAGAGAAATAGGTAGGTTGAGACACTAAGAAAGATTCGAACTTAACATTAAACACTTCTTATAGAATATCATTAAACATGAGGCTGTAGGTTCAAACTTGACATAGATAAGGTAATTGACACATCAGATCGGTGTGTTTTGGAGAAATTAAAGAGGTCAACGCTTCATCTCGGTTTTGCTTTAATTCTGACGTCACAGTTCCGCACCGTCTCATCATCATTTTCTTTTTCTTTTTCAATTTAATTTTTTTATCTGTTTCATTTGGCCTTTTCCTTCTGCGTCTCTCATAAATACTTCGTCTCTCGCCCCTCACATTCACAGATTCACTCACTCACGTTCTCCCTCTTCCGTCGACTAACCGCTTCCGATCTCCGGTTAACATATCGCACATCAACACGGCGCCATGTACCCACAATCTAACGCTACACTCTCACGCACCTCCAACTCCACCGATCATTTGCGGCCATCGCCAACTGCAGCCGCCGCGCCACTGCCCTATCCTTCGGTTACGCTGTCAATGCATTCCATCTCCACTTCAAAGCAACACCTCATTCCCGACCAGCTCGCCGTCGTAGGTTTCAGCTCGCTGCTCTACTCGGAGATGAACCTCAACAATAGTTGCGGCAGCGGTTGTACCAGCTACGGCTCGCCCAGTTCGCTGGCGACCTATAGAACTGAACGGCCAAGCTTGATTCATAGGAGTGTGAGCAGCCACTCGCTCCATAAGAATGGATCTAACCACCCTGTTCATGCTCTGCTTTCCAAGCTTCTCGACTCCGAAGACGGTCCGGTACGCAGAGTTTACAGTACCGGTGATTTGCAATTGCAGGTTAATCCTCTGCTCACAATCTTATATGCGTCTCATTTTCTTTTGAAGAGTTTTCTTTCTGTTTCCTCTCTCATGCATAAGCTGCCTTTCAAAGACAACGAAGTGTGAAAATTATTGTGCACACAGTAATTCAAATAAGCTATCAAACTCGTTTTATGTTTGGCCAAAGGAAAAAAAAGAAAAGAAAACTTGTTTTATGTTACATTTCGAGAGCTCATAATTACCTAAGACAATACTATGTAATTTTCAATATTTAAATAATGCATCCACTTATTGTTCTAGACTGACCGAAACTTGCATGTTGATGGTCCATAAATGGATAGATTTTGCCATATGTACTTGTACTTGTAGTGCTTTTAAGCGCACATACACACAATTTCATTATATCAATGGATTGCGACAGAGGAATCATGGGTCAGGGAATGCGATGTCAAGTGAAAGTAGTATGATCATAGAAGGAATGAACAGAGCATGCCGTTATAGTCCAGAGGAGAAGAAGGTGAGGATTGAGAGATATAGAAGCAAGCGAAATCTGAGAAACTTCAACAAGAAAATCAAGGTAATATTTTTTTTTAAAAAATTTCATTATGCCTAGTTTTGTACACTGAAATTAATTTTGATGGAAATGAAAATGGATGTGGAGATAAATGTGGATATGGAAATGAATGAGTTTTACAAATACGTTTGGTTACTAAAATGTTCTTTTATATTTAAAAATAAAAAAAAAATCGCGTCTCGTCCTCGTCTTCGTCGCTGGAGGTTGAAGATGAAGCCGTCGTGGTCGAAGACTAAGCCGTCGCCGTCATGCTCGCTGGTGCTGTCATTGTCCTGGTTGGAGGTGCTCGCCATCATCGCTCGTTGGTGCCGTCATGGTCGAAGACGACGAACAGGATGTGCAGGGACAAAAATGGAGTCCATGGAGCTGAAATTGCAAACTGAGGTTGTGGGATGGAATTGTAAAAATGAGATTTGGTGGATCCATCCTACCAAATATGTTTGTATGATGGAATTGGGCATGATGGAATTAGGCTCTATTTCCACTTCCATGTGTCCAATTCCATCATACCAAACAGTGCATTAATTATCTTTCATTGTAACCATTTGAATTGTGGGGAAGACGAGACAGAAAAGAACCAGAAGTCACCAAAGATGGAAAACACTGAGAGTGCGAAATTTAAATCCACTGCCACTCCTTTGTACAGATTTGGCTTATGAACCCCACGTTAAATAAATCATATCCAACTCTGAAGTAAAAGTTAAGAAAACGGTAATTAAAAAGTGAATCTTAATTGAGAAATGAAATGACATGCATTTTCAAATTATTAATAAGACTATCATAAATTGTTCCCCATATTCTTTGCACTATGTACAGCACTCTGCTCTCTCACTAAACAATAAAAAAACAGCCCGTATATTTTTATTTATTATTATTATTACAGTTTTGAATCTCTGAAGTGCAAACCCTTCTCACATATTTGTCTTATTCTCCAACTTAGAATCCCATTACTGTCAAAAATCTTAAAGAAAAACGACCATTCGGGACACGGAAATTATTCTTCTTTATACTGTGCTATATGATTATAATACCCACACCCACATGTATGTACCTATATATACACAAATATATATTATGGAGGTCAATTGAGTTAGTTGTTTATTAATGGTAACTTTAGAATGAACGTGAATAAGAAATTCTGTGTTTGGGATCAGTATGCTTGCAGGAAAACATTAGCAGATAGCAGACCACGCATCAGAGGAAGATTTGCGAGGAACGGGGAAACTGATAAGAGGAGCCATGAGAATGGTGTTGGAGCTGAGCAAGAAGATGAGGGAGAGGACAATTGGGTTAATTTCTTTGATAATTTAGCTGCTGCAAATAATATTGTTCAAGAGCATCATCAAGATAGTACTCCATCTGGTCTCATGTTTTAGAATAAAGCATAGCTGTGATCAGGTTTGATTGAAACTGTTATTGATCCTCCTTTTATGTATTGTGGAGCGAATTTAGTAATTATAGTAAATATATATAGTGATTGGGATGTGATCATGTGCTCCTACTAGACTTTAATCTAGCTAGGGTGAAGTTTTTGAGTGCCCTTCTTCCCTTTTTATAGGCTCTTCTGCATCAGCTGCAATTAATGCATAATTGTATACCAAAAGCTTTAATAACAAGTTGTTATTGGGGTTTCTATATGATTATATATATATATATATACTCAGTTACATATAAATACCTTTTGGGGAAGCATGCATGAAAAAACAAAAGGGCGGTTAAGTATCCTGAAATGGACAAGGCTGTGCTCAAACATTAATATTGATTAAGATAAACATAGCTTTTGATACTCAGGGTTTCCATCAGTTTACGTTTTGATCCATGTAATTTTAAAATTGTGATTTTGGTCCATATATTTAATTCGTTTGAAAGTGTTAGTCTCTATAGTTTTAAAATGACTTAAATAAAAATTAACATTATTATAAAAATAATGACATATCGCTGATATTGTTATTTTTGTTGACATGGCTTGATATCTGGACATTGTCAATGGTTATGACAAGATATATAGATTGGCATTTAACACTCTTCATCTTTAAATGGAGAAATTTTTAACCGTTTTTTTTTTCGCACAGCCAAGTATACACAAGAAATTTCAACAACTAATAATACTAATACCCAAATTCAAACCATCAGATTTAGTTGAACTGAACAGCCTCACAAGCACATAAATATATACGACATAAATCTGTCAGTGTGTAATTTAGCAATAAAATTAATTAATCATAAGTTTCTTCTCGGTAAGTTAGGTATTGAGATGATCAAAATAACAATTTATTTGTCCATGAGTAATGAAATGTAAATTGAGGCCGACAAGTTGGACCCGGCTTAAGTAGTCCCTACCATGAACTTGTCTTTAGCTGAAGAAGAGTAAACAAAGAATTGATATGCATCAACATGTCTAGAATCTGTTTGGCAAACTTATGTTTGGGGAAATATTAAATTAAAGGCCACTTGTTACATCTTCATGTTGGAGCTGCTTACCTTATTTATATAATATTGCCCACTTTAGGTATTGCTTTCATCTATAGAGTTGCGAACCCCAATGATTAAATAAGATTTTGGAGTGTCTAGCTAGCTTTCATAAATGATTAAGCAAGAGTCGTACACAAGTTCAAGCTGTGAAGTTGAGGGAATATAATTAGATTGACGCATTGATGGTTGTTTTGAATAAATGAATCGAAGGACTAAGTCTCAGAGAGAGAGGGGTACATAAAGGCTATGACTTGTGAGGTAACATGCAAATGTGGAGAGAGGACGGCCTTATGCACGTCTTTGTCGGCCGGCGCTGTGTTAGCCACTAGGCCTCTCTGGGTCCCTTTTTAATTAATTCCAGAAAACATCGTCAATTTAAAAAGTAAAACCCACATTAGCCATTCTGAAATTTAACAAAAGCTGTCCTAAATGGTACAGAAAGTATAATCCATTTGTTTTTCCGGGTATTAGAAAACTGTTAAAACATGACACTTGGGGGGATTTTAACTGTCAATCATGAGTTCATATTCTGCAGAACACAGATATAATCAAGCATCGAGATAGAGTTTAAGTATGACCAAAAACAAGTCATAGTGATTTTAACGAGCGCAACTACACACTACGGCGTTTTATCCAACCCCTTCAATCAGAAACTTTCGCAGATAGCAACTCTCAATGAAAGAGCCATTGAAACGAGGACAAATCCTTGCAGAGACCACAATCTTTAAGTCAGATGTTGGGGCTAGAGGATCTAAATCCTTATAACACCCTCCCAATATGGCTGGAGAAAACAAGTCCCAACCGCCCCTGAGTGTAGTGGGAGAAAGATGAAAAAGGTAAATGATGAAGAAAGGAATGAAAAAGAGTGAATGATGAAGAAGTGGCATTGGAAGGCATGATTACATAGATAAATAGCTAAGCTAGGTAGGCAGGTAGAAGCTATATATATAATTGGCTCCGTTTGTTTTGCCCGTTTGCACAACGGGTGCGCTTACCGAGATACTTTTCTTCTCACATAAACTGCCTCGGAATCTGTGTCCGTTTTTCCAACGGGCTATCCAAACGGAGCCAATATGAATATCTGAAGACACCTACGAGTTTGGAAAAGGTTTTCCAAATCTAATATCACCATCGTTTGCCTGCGTATTAATAATCATAACAAATAATCTGCACATGGGAAGCAATGTTACTATGTTTACTCAGCTTCTTGCTCGAACCTTCCTCTTTCTTCTTTTCCCTAATCCTTTTATTTATTTGGCAAAGCATTTCAATTTTTCTGCTTCCTCGCCAAAATTAGGTGCACTTACATTTTTGTTTTGGCCACATATAATGCAGTAAATTCAAGTAACTCATATACTACCTAAGGCTCGCTGCATATTATTGTTGTGTATAAGTGGGATGACTTGCTATCATTTATTTTAGGTAGACAAGGGTAGACAGGCTATGACTCCCTCCGATTCCTCTTTTCGTGAGTTCTCGGCCTTCTTCAATTGGATTAGGTAATCCGGAGGAACCGACTAATCTGGAGTGAAAATATAATTTTAGCACACCCCTCTAAGATGCTTTACACTAAAGGTGAGTAATCTCCTCCCAACAAGTGCAACTCTAAATTCTAACTCGTACGTTAATATTCACGAAGGAGGAATCAGTGTACGTTGCTATTTGTAAAAAGCCGCCCTTGTCCAAAACATAAATGGCAGGAAAATTTTATAATACTCGTGCTATCTATTTTAGCGATTAACGGGAAAAAATTTTTTATCATTCCTACAAATCTGGACAAGGTGGTTCACTTGGTGGTTAGATATTCGTACTATCTATTTTCTCTATTATGCCCTCTATATCTTAAGTTGGTGTTTAGAAAAAAAATTAATGAATTAGAGTTATAATATTCACATCTTTTAATAAGGGTTATATTTCCATTAATAAAAATGCTTATTATTTACAGTGTAAACACTGGGAAAATATTTTAAAAAGGTTCAAAATTTCTCGACAAAATGAAATATTGAAATTAAATTTTACCCGCCCGAACAGCAACATGATTACAAATTTCATCGTCAAATGGCTTAAGACATATCTTTATTTTATTTCACATTCTTTTTGGATAATATTCTTTTTTACCAAAAAGTTTATGTGAGTTTAATCCTAAAGGCTTGTCAGAATGTTAAAACATACATTTAGACTCATAAAACCCTTATAAATGTATTTATAGATCACTTGTTAGCAGGATTCTGACATCTGCAACAGATTTGAATTCATGATCCTGTAAGATGTCTAGGAAAAAACGGATCTTATAAGATGTAAATTTTTTTTGGTACAATTGTAAGATGTAAATTTCTATTTTGATACAAATATGTAAATTAATTCTTTATCAACTGAATCAAGTTTTGTTGTTTATTTTTTTGGACGATATTAAAAAATGCGCTTCGTCTCGTGGTTCTGTCTTGGGGGACAAGAAGCACGTTAGGCCCGTCACTGTCACCCAAAACTGCTGAGTTGGGCCGACAATTAACCCAAGGCTTTTAAATTTTATGGGCCTGAGCCTGGTTCACCATATAATTTTTGTATTTCCCAACCACGGATCTTTTTTTCCCTTGGTTTATTGGACCTATTTTGTGATCATGAATCCCAATTCCCAATTGGCGCCACATTAATAAGCACCATGCCTCCTGTAACATTACGGTGGAGTAAAATCTATGATTTCTGTGTTTGGTAGCGATGTTTATCACATAATTAAATAGTACTGAGTATCGTATTTTAAAAGAAATATCTGTATAGAGAGATGTGGGACGTTTGGCATTTTGCCGATGGTTTGTTTCATCCACGCACAAAGGATTCTTTTTTTGACCAACCTTACCATAATAATGGTATGGTATGTAATATTCTCAAAGCTGCTTGATTTCACCAACCCAATTTGTAGAAATTCGCCATATTCCAATTTGCAAGAGATGATGATTCAGGAGAAAAACCAAAAATGCTCATATGGATGTGTGTGTCTTGAAGTGCAGAAACGGAAACCTTGCAGGCTTCAACTGAGAGAAAGTGACCTTAAAGTTAAGATTGTTAAACAATCGAGTTAATTATTCAATTGTGATAATCATGTGAACTCTCTAATGTTACATCAACCAGGAAATAAAGAAAAATTAGTTATTTTAATTTACCTATAAAATAAATTAATTGAGATCTAGCTATAGCCAATGGAATGAAATTAATAAACCGGGAAAACAAAAGTAATTTTAGTTTTTTTTAATATTAATTGTCATCAAATATGTACTATATGTAAAATAAAAAAAATCACTATCCCCTTAAAACTTCTAAACTTTGTGGGTGTAATAGTCTATCTATCAATATATAAAGATTTATGCAACACTTAAGACATTGGTGGATAATTGATCAACAATGGACATGTTTGCAACAACGTTTGCAAAAGGCAAACGTACGTTTCACGGTTTTTTCCCGTAAAAAAGGGATAACCTCCTCCACATATTTTACGTCTATTTGCATAAAAATACTTATCTACCGCATTCCCAAACGAACCCAATATGTTGGATGTGAGCTTTTAAAGGTATACATTTATTGGAAAAGCACAAAGGGCGATTTGGCCACACGTTTGTCTCATTACACAACTCCCACACGCCTAAAAATAAAAGCATGTTTACATGAAGAATTTCAAACACAAAATCCATATCTAATGACGAATGAGAAGACAATGACCTCTAACACTTCCAAAATATGAACCACACTGACTCACTCCCCACTCACATCTTACCCTAACGCCATTTTATGTCTCTGTCGTTGAAAAATTTAACCTCTTATTTATCTTACAGCTTACAATCTATAAAGATCCAAGTCCCCACTCTTATTCTCCCCAACCATTCACTCTTTTATGCTTCCATGGCCTATGTTTACGTGCCGAGCTCTGCAGCCACCGACTCGCGCCTCCCTCTCCACCGGCCAACCTATAAGTGGCCGGAATCTGAGATGGAGTTTGTGAAGATGGTGGGCACTAGGAAGGGATGGGACACTAGTTCACCAATGTCGAGGGGTTTTGATAGCATCTCGTGTAGGCAAATGTACCTGAGGAGCTACACATTCTCAAGAAAGGAAAAGGGTGTGAAGGACAAGATGATCAAGTATCTGAGAGTTTGTGCAAAAAATGTAACAAATATGAAAGGTAGGGTCAGGATTGATTTTAATAATGTGTCTTATGCTGCCTTTTCCTCAGTGATTCACCGTTTGCTATCATGCTCTTCCAAGGTTGACGGGTTTGATAATCATGGACCATATTTCTGATAGAGATTTGATCCCTTTGCTTTCGTTCATTAATAGCAATTCCTGTACTCCTACGTAGTGTCTTTCATTTTATTTGCCCGTATCACAGTCTTTTTTTTTGTTTGAAAAGGAATTGCGTATGATCTTATTACAAAATAAGTTATATTATGTTAAAATCTTGATCAAGAAAATAGATTTTCCGGCAGAATCATGAATAAGGTTATTATTATGGAGAGGTTCGTTTGGCAGGATGTGTGAGCGCGCGCGCGCATGGGTCAGTCGTGGGAGAAACAAATCTGATATAGTACGTATTTGAGAATCTGTTGGTAGCAAAAAGTTTACAGATTCCAAAAAGAATTTACAGATTTCAAGATGATTTTTACGAATTTCAAGATACTTTTACGAATTTTAAGATACTTTTATCTTGATTTGCATGTACTGTTGAGGGAAAGATTTCCCAAACATGTGCATAGTAAAAGGTATAAACAATGGATTTTTCAAGATTCCAAGATTCCAAGGTGAAAGGTATACAGATTCCAAGAAGAATTTACAGATTTCAAGATACTATTTATGAATTTCAAGATACTTTTACAGATTTTAAGATACTTTTATCTTGATTTGCATATACGGAAAGATTTCCCAAACATGTGCATAGTAAAAGGTATAAACAATGGCTTTTTTTTGAGCCAGTAGTGGGACATTATATTTCTGGACATTTGACTTGTTTGGCAGAGAGCTACAACTTTTAGTACACCTTGGAATTTCCGTTTTTCAAGCCGGCAATGCACATGGCAAATCAGTTTGCCACATGGGTTGCTTCTGCGCCTGCTTGGTGTTCCGTTTTTTCAGTTTCCATTTCGCCTTTGATTCTTAGTATTTAGATATGCACACATAATATTATATTATGTTAGCTGTTCAATTCTCTTTCCCCATAATCTCAAGTGTGTATGCCAAAAAGTGATGACTGAAGATTGTGACTATTACAACTACTATGTTTAAAGAAGATTCGCTATGTTCATATTGATATGATGGGGAAAATATGGTTAACATGAATCTTTGATGACTTTCACTTTTTATCTCAAAAAGTGATTCAGAAAGTTAATCTTTCCATTATGCCTGCGGTCAATTCATTGTCACTACCACTGAACCCCAAATTCACCAGTATTCTAGCCAGTAATTATTTAGTGGAAGAATCTGTGGTTTGAGATCAAAATGTTCGCAATTTTACTATTTTACGCGAACACAAAATATGAAAATTATTAATCGATTTCTGCTGGAAACAATATATACTGACAGAGCTTGAAATAAGAATTCAAATTTGGGCGCCTTTATATATAAAGTTTAACAGGTGAGGGAGGGTCTTTGCTGATCTCTCTCCCCAGAGTTACGTTATCGTTACCCTCTTCCACGAAGAATCTTTTTGATGGAGATGGGAACCAACTTCCATTGTGATCATGATCTGCCAAGGCTACATGCGGCACATCATGGCGTGCACATCTGGAATCCAATACCTAATCGTCTTTTCGTCTATCATTGGGTTCTACACACACATTCTTGTGGTCATGCGCTTTTGCTTGTAACTGTGGATTCAGAATTAGGGTTGCCTCTCATCATGAAAGGATAAAAACAATGATAAAACGACACTTCTCAAAGATTATTAAGCTTGTTTGTTGGATTGTTTGAAAAGCTAAATGTACGTTCAATATTGTTTTTCCGCAAAACAAGATAATCTCCTTTACATATTTATCTCGATTTGCTTAAAAGTACTTCTCTACCGCATCCCCAAACAGACACATTAACAATATAAAATATGAGGTCATCAATCACTCTTCCAACATCAAGCAAAAGCAAATAAAATTTTATTCACTAAATTATACTGCTACTTTCCTACTCTGGATGTTGACTAATTAAGACATTATTTACTTTCTCATAGTTGAGTTGAATTCATATCAGTGTCACAGACTGAAGGTTGATAGTGGCCCACTTAATTAGGTGAAAAGTAAAGAAAGGGCAGATGAGACTGGTGGTAGCAAGCAACTTGGTGGCAGTCGTGGTAGTGGGAATTGGCACTATCTTAATATACTCTCACTTTATGCAGCGAAGTAATTCAAAAGAGAAGAAAGTCAAGAAACTAAAGGCGCTTTTCCTCATCATAAAATACAAAACACAATCAATTTTTTCTAATATTTCAAATAAAAGCATGCCCTTATTCACATGGTGAATTCCAACTTTCTAGTATTTGTGGGCGCTGGGGAGCCTGGGTTTCTCCGTTCTATAGGCCCGTGCTGGGTTTTCTGAGGCTTTTCAGAGTTCCGCAAGAACTGTTACAAGCCCTGGGGCAGGAGGGGATGACTGCTAGACGGAGATAATATGATAATAAACCCTACAAAAACTTGTTAAGAAGGTGAGGAAAGCTATGCGGAATCATGCGAAAACAGAAAAGGAATAAAACAGAAGCATACTGGAAGCGTACAGGGATGAATAGAAAAGGCACAAAAAGCCGCATGGTAGTTTAGAGACGCAGCATGCCTGACTTTCTGGAGAACTTAAAAAATATTTCCGGATTCAGACATATAATCTTATGTAAGATTGTAAGACAGTTAAGATACGTGACCGATTGACCATCCAGATGCAAACATGCTTCACTAACTTGGTCTATCTTTACAAACCTATGGTTGCCTCACTCTTGCAGATAGCTACTAGTAAGAATTCAGAAGACAAACCAATCAAAATATATTTGAAATAGGGGGAACAAAGACCGTTGCACAGGTGCAGATACGTAATGCAGAGTATAGAAGCTAGAGTCTACAAATTCACCTCCCCTCAGACTTCACCAGC
>JANTPZ010150717.1:0-10364 GCA_025593235.1 Vachellia pachyceras | reverse complement strand
ACGCCAGCCACACTGTTTGCTGCCACGTGGTCAATGTCCTGAGAACGTCAAATGATGCTGACATGCACTCTAATTACAAAAATCGAACTTAAAGATTTGTCATAGTCTGTATGAATTAAATATATAATCCCATATTATATATATTTAAGATGTCATCATATAGTGACTTTTCCTTATGCTTAGGCGTTTAATTTCTTGAAAAAAGAAATTAGTGCATAAGTTATTTAAAGAGTTATTATTAGTTACCATTTCTAACGTTTCTCTAATAATCAGTGATATACATTAGACGTCAAGAAAAAAGAAGTTTGGGGATATACGATAAAGGCAGAACAATTTAACACATTCATCACTGATTTATATATATGTTAGAAAGAATGAGAAATTTACTGTGTGGTTATGGCCAAAACAAAAGAAGAGGATGCATGTATATTTTTTGCCACTTGGCATTACGTTTGGATTATGAAAAATTAATTAAGCATGGCCACGTGATCATCTAGTATGTTAAATATTATTTAATGTTTTAAATCGATAAAATTTATCTATTTGCCCCTGTTAAAAATGACGTGCTTTTTAAATGCTATATGCACATTCATTATCCACCGCTTATATCTCGAGGTGAAAACAAATCAGATGGTTTATCAGGGGCTAACTACATGACCTGTAAAAATCTTTATAAATAAGTTTTTTTTACATGTCTAGATACAGGTACAGACAGTTTGGGAAACCCGTTTTTCTAAACAAGTCAGGACAGACCGTCTGATAGACCTATTTGGCCTATAATACCACCTGAACCTGTTTTATATGCTCGTTTGAAAACATGGAAGATAAGTATTTTTATGTAAACCGAGGTAAATATGTAAAAGAGATTATCTCATTTTACAAAAGAATATTGTTAAAGGTGTGTCTAATTTTTGAAAATGTTGTCATGAACAAACCCCGTATACACGCACTGTTGTGAGGTCACGGGAAGAGGAAAGTCACAGGTTGATTTGACTTGTTATTTAAAAGCATGTTTTCTTTGAAAGTTATGTAAAAGCATAGGTGATTTAAGTAATCGGGCTCCCATTCTCGCCAGTCCGCGAAGAACCCTTCTGCAGTGCTACCATTCTCGCCAGTCGCCAGTACCCTTCTGTTCCTCTCCCCCTCTGTCTCTCTCACACGCTCAAGCTCTCTCTCTCTTTCTTCATAGGTCAGGTCAGATCAAAAGAGAGGTCTAGGCACAGTTCGAAAAAAAATATCGGTACATAAGCCAGATTAGGCAATTTCACATAAAAACAAGTCTTTAAATATATATTTAAAAAGTAAGTTTTAATAAAAAAATATTTAAAAGAATATGAATGTTATTAAACAATTCATATTTATATATATTATTTAATACATTTAATTATTTTAGTGTAAAATGAAAAATAATTCTAAACCGTCCTTTTTTTTTTTTTGCTTTTTTTTCTCTGCTTTTACGGATGCTACTGTGACGATTCCTTGCTTATCACCAAATGCTCCTTTTTTTCATGCATAAGCTTCCATCCCATTGCCTATGCAAACACCAACTTTTCTTTTAAATGACTTTCAACCCTCCAAAAATTCCTTTTTTTTTTCCCTGAGAACCAAAATGTCCAACATTCAACCAAACAAGCTCTATATCACATATTTAACAAAGGTACCGTACCCGTTAGAAAACGCGATGGAGAAATACTTATACGCAAGTCGAGATAAATATATGAATGAGGTTATCTCATTTTACAAAAAAATACTGTTGAACGTGCATTTGATTTTTCAAAACGTTCTAACAAACAAACCCATTATATTTTTATACGCATCTTATACTATTTTAGAAGTGGCAACATCACTACTGTCTTTGACAAAGGTGCACGTGGCCGTGTGGCATGGACGAGTAAAGCCCAATTATGCCCTCAATAATAAAGCAAATGTCAATACTTTTTTTTTTTTACAAAAAAGAGGGCTGATTATTACGAGGTTGTCACATTATGCATTTATGATCACTCTTTCATTCTTGTTTTAAGATTAACGAAGACATTCTTTTTTCTAAATAAAGGATCTTATATTAGAGACAATATGTTCGAATAATATGATGAGCACCTATCCCGGTAAACATTCAAACTACAATTCACAGTGTTTCAAAGAACTAGCCTATTTTTTTATTTTATAATTACGATTATCTTCTTATAATCATATTAGAGACACTATCTTTAATTAAATTTGAGTATATCTTCTAACGATGATTCAAACTTCCAATTTCTATGTGTTGTGAAGGATTACCGCTATATTTTTTTTCGCTAGGCAGAACTATTCTTTTTTTTTATTATTATAAAGGCAAGCCAAGCTTGATATGTTCACTACATAGCGGATTGAGGGTTATACCCTCTAAATGAGGATTGATCAAGTAGAAGATATTCCCTACAGCACACAGGAACATCCTGCAAAATACAAGTTTGCAAGCTTCCCGCATGGGCTTCACGGGCTAGCATATTAGCACACCTCAAAATTTTCCTGTTGATGTGGTACAATTCTACATTCCAGTTCCCATAAAGCAGGTGTTGGGTGTCTTCAATCTCCTGGCGAAGATGGTGGTTAAAGCCACTATCTTTTAACAGCACGTTAACCTCTTCTAGTGAATCCAAAAAAACATGTATGTCCTTAAGCTGCAAAGCTTGACATAGCTCCAATCCTATCTTGATTGCCATAATCTCTGCTCCTGTAATCGTGGCTTTCTCAAGTTTTCTTTGGAACCCTATGATCCAATGCCCCTGATCATCTTTGATGAGCCCACCGCAGGTAGCTTGATCTGGTGTGCGAACCGAAGCATCAACATCCAATCTAACCGCCCCACTGGATGGCGGTCTCCAGCACGTATCCCTGGCGGTGCTCCATTGAAACACCTTGTGTGTAAACCTTCCCCCTGATGCTTCTTCCATTAAATGGAACGTGCATTGTTGGAAGATTTCTTTTGTTGAAGACTCATTTGAATCGAACAACTGGATACATCTAGTTTCCCAAATAACCCAGCAAACAATAGCAAAAATCTTCGCCCATGGCCATCGACGAAATCTCACCTTCCCTGGTTGATGAGTTGCATTCTATGAAAGCCATTCCTGCAAATCACGAGAAAAGAAAGCAATATTCATATTAGGGTTAAGAAATTCACTCCACACTTCCTTCGCTCTCTTGCAATCTCTCAGAGAATGTATACTGCTCTCCTCACAATTGCAGCCAAAGGGGCACTCTCTTGTTCTTGAGAATCCTTTCCTAGCTCTCAAAGAGTTGGTAACTAGTCTCTCATGGTGTTTGCCACAAGAAGAATTTGATCTTTTCAGTCACCAACCAATGCCAAATCTTACGAAATATCGGATTAGCCACCTCCACAGTCGATGCAGTAAGGAAACCATAAGCATATTTAACAGAAAAAGTGCCATCAGGAGAGCCTTTCCAACAAAACTCATCGTCCCTATCACTGGACGGAGGCTTGATCCGCAGGACCACGGAAAGGATATGAGAAGGAAGAAAATTAGCCCATTTCTCCACGTCCCACACGCCACTTGGCGTAATAAAGTCAACTACTTGATCCTCAGGATTGATGTACTCCAGGTTGCGATTAGCTAACCTTATGAGGGGCCTTTCAAACGGAGTCTATAAGTCCCACCAGACCTTGGTAGCAAGCCCGCTCTTCACTGTCTTCCCTACCCCCGATGAATTAAATATATAGATCCCATATTATATATATTTAAGATGTCATCATATAGTCACTTTTCCTTATGCTTAGGCGTTTAATTTCTTGAAAAAAGAAATAAGTGCATAAGTTATTTAAAGAGTTATTATTAGTTACCATTTCTAACGTTTCTCTAATAATCAGTGATATACATCAAGAAAAAGAAGTTTGGGGATATACGATAAAGGCAGAACAATTTAACACATTCATCACTGATTTATATATATATATATATGTTAGAGAGAATGAGAAATTTATTGTTTTTAAAAGCATGCTTTCTTTTAAAGTTGTTTAAAAGCATAGGTGATTTTTTTTTGGCCAACAAAGCATAGGTGATTTAAGTAATCGGCGGGGCTCCCATTCTCGCCAGTACGTAAAGAACCGTTCTGCAGTGCTTACTATTCTCGCCAGTACCCTTCTATTACTGCCAATTGATATGTCAAATCAACAAATGACAAAGATCAATCCCTTCTAGCCCCCCCCCATGCTCAATCTCTCTCTCTCTTTATCCACAGGTCAGGTCAGAAATACTCATACATAGGACAGTCAATCTCACGTAAATAAGTCTGATCTGTTTCCTTCCCTGCTTACATCTCTTTGTAAGGGCTAAAAGTAGAAAACAAACATTTAGGATGGACCTCTTACAATTTGGACGAAAGAGGGTATACAAAGTTGAATGAAGACAAATTACTCCCTCGTGTCTCTTTTACAAAATCCCAACTTTTGAATCGGTTTGGTATTTTTAATAAAATCCCATTTGAAGCTGTCTTAACGTTAAATACACTTTATCCCTAATTAATCATATTCTATATATATATATCCTCCCATACATTCTATTTCATCATTTTTAATTTCCACCACTAATTCTCTCCCACTACTACAGAGTATAGTTTTTACTACTGAAATTCGCGTTCTTTTTTTAAAAAATGGAGTAAAAAATGAAGGTGGTTGCATTTTTGAAATTATAAGAACGGAGTTTCGAGTTTACGCGCCCTACTTTCAATATAGGGCATCAAAAGTGGGCTTATGACGCCCTATATTCAATATAGGAAGTCAAAAGTGGGACTTATGACGCCCTATCTGATGATAGGACACCTAAATGCACCCTTTGGCGCCCTATATTAAAGGTAGGGATCCAAAAGTGGGTCTTATGGTGCCCTTTCATGAGATAGGGCGCCATAAGGCACCCTTTGGCGCCCAGGGTGCCAAAAGGGCGCCCTTAGATATTTCAAGTTCGCCTGCCTTCTTACTGTACGTTATTATTCCCCATCACCTTCAGTCCTGGACTCGCCCTCGCTCTTCCTGGACTCGCCCTCGCTCCAGCCTCTTTTCTTTCACTTCCACTCCTCCCAGACTCTCCCCGCATCCAGGCGATTGTCTGCAGAGCAAGCCCTGAGTATGTTTTCTCTTTCTCTCTATCTGTGTTTGTTTTAAGCAAGCCCTGCGATTGTGGTTTAAAGCTACATATCTACTCGAATCTACTCGGATCTGTGTTTGTTTTAAGCAAGCCCCGCTGGTTTTTGTTTTGAATGTGAAACTTTCTGGAGATGTAGAGCAGAATATCTGAGCCAAAGGAGGCGCCAAAGGAGCCCATCTGGTTTTTGTTTTTGAATGTGTGACTACGTGTAGTCTCTACTCTCCACTCACTCGCATCTGTTTCTTTCTTTTCCTTCCTCCTTTCGTGGGTGTTCAGCTTTGGACTGGCGTTTTGGTATGCTAAGTGGCAATGGCCGATAACACAGACGATATAGCTGAGGAAATCTCATTTCAGAGCTTTGACGATGACTGTAAATTGCTCGGCAATATGCTTAACGACGTCTTGCAACGAGAAGTTGGAAGTACGTTTATGGAGAAACTGGAAAAAATCCGAGTTCTTGCTCAGGTTTTCCCTCTGCTCTCTTTTCTACTTGCTTGGCCTTACATATAGTCAATTTGCTGTATGATTTTGGCATTTGTTTGGTAATTTCATCTCTTTGTTCTGATGGGTTTTCCTCGACACTGTTTCGTGGCGCCTCCTTTGGTAAAAACTTACAGGAAGGAAGTGAGGAAGCAAGGGCACGTCGTTTTTTTTAAAAAAATAACTACGGCGTCTTATATTGCAATATAGGGCGCCGTAAGGTGTACCCTACGGCGCCCTATATTGACATATAGGGCGCCGTAGGTTTAGCCTACGGCGCCTTACATGATATAGGGCGCCATAGGCCCTAACTTTATACTCCCATCACATATACGTCCCCCTAGAAAGGGCGTCAATTGGGTTAAAAATAGGGCGTAAAAAGTACCTTTTGTTGTAGTGTCCGTTACCTACCATTTATAAATAAGAGCATATTTAGAAAATAAATCCATAATTTCTTACGTATTTATTACCTCTAATTAATTTTAAGATTTGGAGAATAATTTTTACGGAGTTCAAGGAAAAACTTAGATCCTGGAGAATAGATTTTTAAAGAATAACTTTTACAGATTCTGAAGCAAAACCTAGATTTTGAAAAGGTGATTGTGTTTAGAAAGTTATTGGTTTTTATGGAGTTCGAGGCAAAGTAAGTAGGAAAGAGGAATTACGAGAGATAGCGTGATTTGACAAAAAAATATCTTTTTTAAAACTTAAACTTTAAATCTACATTTTGTGATAAAACCTAAAATTTAAAAAAATGTTAATATTTAAAAAAGTTAGATTTTAAGGTAAAAACTACACCGTTAGCCGTTAGGCGAAACGGCCTTTAGTCGACTCCTTGTAACCGGTGAGAATGCTATAAAAAGGACAGTGACGAGCAAGTAGCTCACACCAAAATAATCTGATCGAGAGAGAGGGGTTGAAGATGGTGAACACGAACTCCGCATCGCTCTGTCCTTTGAACGAGACTACGACAGTGGCAACGCGAACACGACGGGACAATTTCAGCCCTACTTCGATACAGCCAACTTCACCGCCGACGCCATCAAAGCCTTCCGGAAGAAGTCGCCCTTCACTCTCAAGTCAAGTTCTTCCTCAACATCGGAGGCCGCGACTCTAGATTTCCATTCTCCGTCACTTCTGCCGATGAATACCAATGGATCAAATCCGCCATCAAAAGCCTCACAGATATCGTCAACAAGTACGGCTCTGACGGCGTCGACGTTCATTACGAACACATCAGCCCCGCCGCTCGGAACCTGTTTGCCAATTCAATGTTTGAAGTCATATCGAATCTGAAGCTGACGAGCAAAGTCATCTCCTCGTCGTCCATGACCGTATCATATCCTCTCGACAATGAATACTACGAACTGTTCACCAAAGGTGATAAGCGTTTTGACCATGTTGTGTACCAGACCCACAACCATAATTTTACTATTTCGAACGTTAAAGATATGGAACCCATCTTCGACGGACTGCGTTATCCCAAACCCATGATCTTGGCCGGCCACAGTGACGCACCCACCGTCTGGGCTTACGTCACACCGCCCATCTTCCTCGGAGCCGTCCCTATGCTGCTCAACAAAGGAATCCCTGGGTTTTCCAAATGGATTGTCACCCCCAAGGATTATAACCCAGAGGCTTGAGGCCAAGATTTGAATCATCCAATCCATTTCCCTTATATGTGTGTGCGTGTGTGTCTTCCCTTTCAAATAAAGGTCTGTTTCACGCTATATATCAGCGTTCGTACGTACGTCTAGAGTGCTACGTACTGTATTGTCTACTTTTATACTTCGTTCCTATTTGTAAATGTTTTTATTAAATAAACCTATCTATAAATGTTTTTATTATAATTTTAAATAGACCTAGATTGTTGGATTGTGCACAGTGCTAATTTAACCAATAATATATATGGGAAATTTAGTCTGAGGTCCCAAATAAACAACTTATTTAAGGAATGGTTCCATAGATGAAAATATTTAATGAAAGGTTCAATTGACAATATAAAGTCTTGTCAACACAGCATTTGTTTGGCCAGCAAGTGTGTGTAAGCTTTAATGGCCTTAATCCCCCCCCTCTCTCACCCTTCTTGATCATGTCGCAAGTGCACTTCATTATAATTATATGAGTTTCATCATAAAGTTTCCAAATTTAATTGATAAATAGTCACATGGAAATTAATGTTTGTTTACATTTTTTATAAAAACTGCTTTTTAAAATAATTTTATAAAAGCAAAAGAACCTGTTTTTAGGATAACTTTTAAATAAATTGCATTTGAAAATTAATATATTGAGACGTGAAGCTTCAACGGGGGCTTAAACCTTTAAATGGGGGAAATCTTTAAATGGCTTAAACCTTTAATTCGGATGGAGTATATAGGGCTCCCCAATTTAGTGATAAAATTGTCAAATTTAGTAACAGAATACAACCAATTTAGTGATGGAATATAACCCATATAGCGACGGAATTATCAAATTTAGCGATGAGAATTTCTGTCGCTAAATGAGTTATATTCTATCACTAAATTTGACAATTCCATCGTTAAATTTGATTTTTCTAATAGTGTATCGACATCGTTGTATACCATTTCTTCTTCACTGTTACTCATCCCATTCCCACTCCTGATGATCTGGTAGCCCTCTTCCACAACAAACTGTTTCCTCATTTTCCCTAAAACAAGATCCTCGCTGACTACAACGACTGGCCCTGCGACAAGAGAAATGTCCAGCCGGCTATCTTCGTCGTCGCCCTCGCTCAGCTCCTCCGCGAGGGAATCGGCGGCTTCTCCATGTGGCACGGCAAACCTGAGCCTTGAGTGGTGTACGAGATTCAGCCCAACATGCATGCATGTTGAATCATCCACCTATCTACCATGTATACGTATGTGTGTGTCTACTGTGTGTACGTACGTTTAATGCTCAGTGTCCAGCTCCTGCTATATATGTAGCACTTGCTCTTTTATCTGTGTTGTGGTTTGCCTTAATTAGTTATGTTCCCTTTCAAATAAGGTCTGTTTCATGCAGCCAGCTTTGGTCTAGAATGCCCTATATATGTTCCAGTCCCATTTATAAATAAATATGAGTCCTGTAATCAATACAAGTTGCTTCGCGTGTGATTATTATATACATTGAGTTACATGATTTTTCCTTTCTATCACCCATGCCCTTTCTCTCTCTGTTCTTCAATTCAAGTATCTTACCATTTCATGTCAGCTCCTTCTTTCCCTATTCCTAATTCCAACGAAGTTCCTATGTCAAACTTCATCTTCCGTCGGACAATTCATACATGAAAAAAAACAAGTACGTATATAGTATCTCATAGCAGTCTTCGCAACATACATAGATAATCTTAATTATGCAAATCTGTGTATGTGTAGTCCCAACAGATAAAGAAATAAAGATTTTGATGAATACCTTAGCTGTTTCGTTCTTTTTAAAAAGATTAAAGAAACTATATGAATGGATATATAATTTTTCTCTAATTAACCGATCATTTTCCACAAATCATTTCAAAAGTAAAAAGATGGACATCTAATATTTTTCTTCAAAGCCTACTGAGAGCAATCTAATCACCTGTTAAGCGTATTATATGGTTTAATGTATTTAACATTTATTCCACTAAGTTCACTACCTGGCTTATGCTTCGTATGTTCAACGCTATTATTTTGCTTTTCCTTGTGTCTTCTCCATCATAAGCTTGAGCCTAGCTTTTCCTTATGTCTTCTCCTAGCAAGCCTAGCTTTTCTTTACATTCTGCTTTCCATTGTCTTGTCCCATCCAAACAAAAAAAAAAAAGAAGAACAATATAGGTTAATACCTATATATATATGTTTTTTTTTCTTTTTATAAAATGGGATACCTATTTCCAAAGCTTGATTTTTTATGAAATGTCCAAAATTTTCAGAGATAAAACTTCAAGTGGTATTTTAGTATGGGATTTGGTTGTCATTAAATCTCCTAGAAGACACTTGATTTAACAGATTCCTAAGGCTATTATTTGTTGTGTATGTTTTAAGTTTTCTTTTAATTATTTTATTATTTAAAAAAAATTATATACACACACGTATATATGCTATGAGTCTTTGAATTGTTTAAATAAAAAAAACAAACCTTCAGTAGGTGGGGAGTAGGCGGGGAGTGGGGACGCATATATATATACAAGAGTTGTGTGTGTAGGTGTAGAGAGGGAGGATTGTATCACTGAGTAGTTTTATAGGTTCCTCTTTTCATCATTTCTTTTATTGTTTATTTAATTATTCAAGTACAGTTGTATGTGGCTATGTGTATTTGCGTGTGAAGCAAGGTTGTCAAAACCGGATTAGTGACTGAACTGGATAAGATAACAGGTTAAGGGTCAGTGGGTCAGACCGGAATCAAACCGGGGGTCAGACCGGTGAGGAATAAAAAAAATTTAAAAAATAAATCTTAACATACATTGGCACAATCAAAATATCCAAAATTAAAAATTATAAAAATTAAGTAGTAAATTACATTACTAACAAATTAATAATTACTAAATCAATCATATACTTGTATGCTATCTATTATCCAACATTATTTACAGTTTTAAAATATTCATCATAAGAAAATATCAACATATAAATATGGTAAAAGCTTCTCTTTTTATTTTTTAACTTTCAAATTTGAGAAATTCATCCTTTTTCTAAAAAATAATTAAAAAGATGAGTAGATAACTAGATACAAACGTGACAGTAAGCATATGCAGGGAAGTGGTTCTATTTTTTT
>JANTPZ010150711.1:5100-19908 GCA_025593235.1 Vachellia pachyceras | reverse complement strand
CAGCTTCAAGGATCTCTCCGAACTGCTCAAAATACCTCCTCATTGTGTCACTTTGAGTCTCCCAAGCAAGCCCTCCCACGAAGATTTTTGTCAATGTTGTGTCGTTGTATTGCCCTCCCACCATCTGGAATTGCCTTTTTTGCGACATTATCAACATTACACCTCAGAAACCTCGAACGACACAGAGGAAGACCCCAGAACAATAATAATGAATCCAACAAAACTCAAGAAGAACCCAGAAAATGTTGAGGGGATAAAGTGGATATATATAATGGGAAAAAAGGGGCTATATATTTGTTCGATAAAGATCAATATATACAACAGTGTGTGGGGATGATAAAAACCGCTCGTGCAGAGAGACGCGTGATTCTGTTGGTTTCTTTAAAGGAATGGGATATTTGTTGAGGCTAAAAATGAAAACTTTTTCACATCATCAACGATTCTACAACCACCCCTCCTCAGATTCCTCAACTACAATACCTCTAACGAGAAATAAAATCATTACAATTGAGGGTGGACGGGAAGGGAAGGAAAAGGAGGAGGAGAGAGAGAGAGAGAGAGAGAGAGAAGGGATGAAAAAGAAAGGGAGAAGAAGATGGCGACGACAAAAAAAGCTGCTATCGGGACCCACGAATTGGGTGTCCAATGACATGTCCAACAAGACCCAAAGACGAAGCTTTATTTTTTTTGTGAGAAATTATAATAAATAATTATAAAATATAAGTTTGTTGTGGGAGGTGGGTCGTCTTGTTCATGGTGAAATATTGGCTTGCTTCGCTGTCTTCTGGGCTGGAAACTTTTCTTTCTTCTCTGCAACGTTGAAATGGTTATTGGGTTTGCAGGAAATAATGTTTTAGCTTTTGGGTGGGGTGTGTATGTCTGTTTGATTTCACCATCCCCTGCTCCTCGGTCATGCTCATGGCCAGCAATCTGTTAACGGTGAAAAGTACAGTACATTGGGTGCTCTTCTGTGAACCAATAGTTTCCGGCACGATCCTCTATGATTTTTATAATAATCTTTTTTGGGAAACGAATCCAATTACATAAATAAAAAGTTGCATATGATATGGGAAAAATTACCATGAGTTACCGCTAAAGAGTGCAATTATAAAAAATTTACACACTTGCACTTATTGTGATTCACCAGAGCTGATCATTGCGTACCGATATTTCATACCATGGGTACTAAATGCCATCATAAAAATTACACAAATGAATAGTAATTTGAAGACAAAGAATTTAAAATAACAAAAATTTACTATTAGGTCTCAACAAAAAGAATTAATGAACAAAATATTATAAAGATTGTCAAAATTATCATTAGGTCTCAACAGTAGCTGATCCGTTTTTTATTGACGGTTGGTGAGGTTGTTAATAGCAATCAAATCAGCTACTGTTGGGATCAAATGGTAATTTAACCAATCTTTAAAACATTTTATTTATTATTTTCTCTATTTAAAATCTAATCGCAAGTTTCCTTGAAAGTGATCATATTTCAATCTCATGGTAGGGGACGGGGAGTGGATGAGAAGGGTAGAAGAGAGAGGCCAAATCTAACTCTATTTTTCTGTTGTGTGTAATTGTTACTTTTGCACATGAGCTTTGAATGCTGGGTCCCATTTAGTACTATTAAATAATTTATCTAAAATTTTTAATCTATTTACAATCATTAAGTAGTATTTTTAATCACATATATCTTTTTTTACCGAAGACGATCTTAGTTAAAGCATTGTAAACACTAAATGTTGGCACTTCTCTTACTAATGCTTTAAATTGTAGTTCGTCATGTTGTGAGTGATCAAACCCCTTCCCCAATAGCTAATTTAGTTGTACTACATGAAAGTGCATTACATGTAATCTAATTAATTCCTAGTTAATGGTCCATTTAGTTTAATTTTTATAAATAAAATATGATTTCATTTTATAATTACTTGAAAATATATATATATATATATAAATACTATATAATCATTATTATATTACATTTTCATCCATTACATTCTTTTGTATCTCCGTCAACTCCGTGACCGTGAACCAAACTTTTTTTTGTATAAACCATCCGGTATTCTGGGGTATCCTGGGTTCATTGCCCGCCCCAGACTAATCCGGACCCCTCGCGAGAAGACCTTACGGTGATAGCGAGGTACTAATGGGACAACCTCTTTGAGGTTGCGTTAATTACTGCGGCTGTCACTCCCCAGGGTTCGAACCCTCGCCCTGAGGAATGCTGGTAATAGCCCTTGCCAACTCTACCAAGCGCCCATTCGTACCGTGAACCAAACTTGGTAGAAATAGTTTTTTTTTGTTAGATGGTAGAAATAGTTTACATATGAAAAAAAAAGATAGGAAAGCCCAAATGCCACTTTAACGAATACATTTTGGGCCTAATTGAAGATTCGTGGGATTTGTGTTCACGATATTTTTTTCAATATCCAATAAAAGCCCATTAGTCAATTTGAAGCCCAACAATTTGTAATATATATGGAGACCCAAATAAGCCGCGATAATTAACGCAACCTCAAAGAGGTTGTCCCATCAGTACCTCACTACCACCATAAGGTCTCATTGCAAGGGGTCTGGATTAGTCTGGGGCGGGTAATGAACCCAGGATATCCTAGGATACCGGATGGTTTATACAAAAAAAAAATATTCACAACTTGGGAGAGAGAGTCCATTTTGTCCCTTTCTTAGCCCAGTCTAGAGCCACATCACCTCAACCAAAGACCTTTTGTTTAATACATATATAGTATGGCCAATGAGAGTTGACACAGATAATAAAGAACGGACTCAACTCCCACAAGGAAGTGAGTTCGATTTCCTCTGCCATTGTGAGGCTCCTTTGGTAGGCGATCTCGTAAGTTAAATAAGTGCTCAAAGAGCCCTAGGACCGTGCACTGACCTTAGTAGGAGACCAGTGTTGAACCCACCTAAACTTTCTTTATATAAAAAAAAATACATATATATTATGAGCATACTTGTAAGAACCAGTAAAAAGATAAAAAAATTGATAAAAAATTAAAAAGATGGACAAGATCGATGGTTGTCCCCCAAATGAAATGATGACGACAGAACAGTATTAATTAGTATATGATATATGTTAACAAAACCTAAAATCAAATTCAGAATCTATTACATGAATCAATTGTATGATTCTTTCCTTCGCCTTCTTCCCTCGTCGTCGTGCTCTATGAGTGATCTTTCTTTCGGATGCAAGTGCCATTTATATTTTGCTTTCCTCGCACACTCGTATTTGTGTCTCATTTTTTTTAGTGAGTGACATATGTATCAGGTAACACGAGTGAAATCACACATAGAATCTGAATTTTCAAACCTCTACGCATTAATTAATTTTAATACACAACATATCCAAAGGAGATAGATAGATAAATAAATAAAAGAATAGATAGAGTGGAAACTAAGAGTCCATATATTTTTATACACCAAAAGTTTGGTTAAATTGGATTTCAGAGTTTACCATAGTCATATATATCTTTAGGTTTAAAAAATATTTATAAATGTGTTTACAGAATACCCATCAAAAGCTTATCACATTATTAACAATGACATTTGAATTCATTAGGATTATGAGTCAACTCTTTTACAAATTAAACCAACCTTAAGAATGGAAATTAAGAGTCGATATTGTAACAGTAAAATAATTTAATGGACAAGGGGGGTGTTAAGGGTCAATGTGATAGACCTTCAAAGTCTACCATATTGGAGGCCGTGGATAGAACTAATCAATAAGGTGAATTGATTCTTCAATTTTAATTTCTCCTGTCATTTACTTTGAGCCTTTCTTTTGACATCAACACATTTTGGTTGTTAGTTAGATTCCTAATCATCATTTCACATTTTAACACCCAGCATCATATTCGCGATTAATCATGCATTCTCGAATTCGTGATAATAACAAAATAAAGTGAGATGCTCATCTTTTCAACCATAAGTCTCATGTTTTTTCATGAAAATCTACACTGATCTCGTCTTATTTATAGTAATATTCGTATACCTTTTATATATACTATAGAAACAATATTAATTTGTTTGGAAATATAAATTATTTATAATGTAACTCTCATTTATACTCTGGCTGTTTATAAAAAAAAAGTCAAGTGGTTATTGTTTGATGATTTTTTATAAAAAAGTTACTGGATGCTTGAGTTGAACTTTTTATTCTTTTTTAAATAAAATCTCTAATTGATGACGATTTACATATTTAACTAACCCTCTAATTGTTCTTAGTATTCTGATCATAAAATACTTGTTTTTCTGATTCCCACCTCATATTTGACGCATGTATTAGCCAAATACAAGTTATATAGTAATGACATCTAATATAAGCTTACTCTTACATAAATTTCATTTCTGGAATAAGAACAGAATTTCATTAATGGCGAGTTAGCCTCATAAGCAAAAAATCATCTATGAGCCTCGTTTATCAAACTCCACTCCTGCCTAAAAGGTGGATGATGATTAAAAAATACAAAAGTTAGCTTCCACTCCATGTGAGTACTTAGCTAGATAATCAGTAGTATGAATGCCTTGTCTATGGGCATGCATAACAAAAACCTGGTTCCTATGCAAAATTAACCTAGTTTTCTCTACTATATCTCAAAAAGGGTGATCAATATCACATCCCCTAAGAGTCAGATTAATTGCCTCAACATAAAAAATACCAAACACTTCAGCAATAGCTGAGGGATTTGTTATCAGTTTGCAGTAGAAACCAGTAATCCACTTGCCCCTCATGGTCACGAAGAGCTCCATCGCATTCACTACGACCATCATGAACAACTAAGCCATCCATTCTAGTCTGATGTCATCCAGTTGAAATTCTGGATGCAAATTGAGGCCTTGATCCATATTGGTGAAGAAGCCACACAAGCTATAACCAAATCTTTGTCCATGCATTTTGATTGTCTTTAGGGTCTGCTGTCTTAAAGAGTTTGCCACATCTCGAAACCAGATGTCTCAGCATATGCAAACGAATAAAGTAAGACCAGTGTGATTCTTTGGTGTAATTCTGACCCGCTTCATATTCTAGATTCCACCGGACCTAGTCCACTCCTTGTAAAGATGTGAACTGAACCTACAAGGAAGGAAGACAGCCGATTTCCACCGTTGGGAGGCATTCATACAGTCACGGATCATCAGGTGCATGCAATACGATAAAATGTGGCTGGCTTTTAATTGGGTTGAGTAAAATGAAAGATTAAAGAAATACGATGATTATCACATGTTGTAAATTATAGCCCACCAAATTTTTTGAGAAATGAAAAAACTAGCTAGTTCAACTCAGTTTTTTGTTTGTTTCAGAGCATATAATTTCAAAGCCAACCAGTTTATTAGCTTGAACTGAAAGCATAAACTGCATGGGATTCTATTTATAATTATTTTTCATTGAGAAAGCTCCAGGACATTATTGGATTGACCTTGTGCTTATCTTTGATTTTTCACACATGCATGTGACTAAAATCCCACGTTGGAAACATCCTGGAAAGTGGTGTGTGTGGGTGTTGACATGTACGTATGACCCCATCACATTTTATAGCAAGTAAACATGTTTTTTTTATATTACACACAGTCTGAAAATAAGTTATAATATATTTATGACTTAATTTATCATAATTATTTATTAATTTCATTTGCATATCCTTGAAGAGTTATAGATTTTATCTCTATATTGATATTGTAGATTATCAGCCAAATGTATTCTTTATAGAGATTTCTCCTTTTTTAAAAAAAATCTCATAATTAAAGAGAAAGTAATGCTAGCTGGATTTTGTTGCTATATTATTGAATCCCATTATTAGACGACCAGGAGAATAAAGTGAAGCGAGTAGAGCCTTCAGAAAAAAAAACTTGAGATCTAAAGCTTATTCCAATATTCACTTTTTCTTGCCTCCTTGCTCCTCCCTAATAACTAAGCAAAAATAAAAAGAAAGGTAATATGTAAAGGAAATATTTATTTCAAATTTTTTATGAGAAATTTTAATTTTGACAATGGTTCTCTTATTAACAAGGTTTTTTATGCCAAGTACCTCAACTAAGATATCAGAGACAGACAGTTCACATAAATACTGATCGTTAAATTAATGAAAATATTTTAAAAATAAATTAATAATTTAATCCTTAAAAATCGTTATTTTTTGTGGTCGTCCAGAAAAAAATTCTTCTACTGATAATTGAAAATTTGTTCTCGCTTTTTCATTTTGTCCTTAAATGTTGAAAAGGACAAAAACAATTTTAACTATTTTATCAGGGCGACCAATCACATGATTTGATTTCATGTAGAACAGTTTTTTACTGGCCAATATACTTTTACTAAAATCTGTGATACAGCACAACTATCATCCAGAGTACATATTAAAGTCGATATAATTATTGGACTAATGATCAACCGATTTTCTTAGAAACCAAATAATAATAATAAAAATAATTGAAGCAAGACCACGTTAAGAATTCTTTTTACAAACAGTTGTAAAAAGTCACTCAATGATTAGAGTTTTCCAATGCTTCACTTAATTAATTGTTTATCAAAGACAACAACGAGTCAATCATGTGAAGACCCGCATGATATATGAAGTTATATATTTGAAGTATGAACAGCTTCGACGATGTATAGGATTCGAAATCTTCGGTGATCAATTACGAGGTTTAATAAATTGAGGCATATGATTGTGTTAATCAAATTATACATGCATGAATTAATAAGATTAAAATGGCTTTGGGTCATTGATTATTACATGTAACAAAGTCTATGTGATTATTAAAATCAGTGTGACGAAGATGGTATGTTACGTACTGGGAAAAGAAAAGGTGAAAACGCGAGAAATTTTTATGTTTTTATTCTTCATGGTCAAATTTTCGTACAGTGAGTTTCTAACAAATTTTTGGATTCATGTGCAATCTATTTATAATTTTTTTCTCCACCGTAATTTGATTGATGGATCGTTCCTCTTGTTTTATATATTCAACCATTCAAATTCAATTGAGGGTTTGTTTGGAACAACATTGTTTCCAAAAGTCAAACGTACGTTCAACAGTATTTTTTCGTAAAATAAGACAATCTCCTCCACACAATCTCCTCCACATGTTTACCTCGACTTACGTAAAAGTACTTCTCTGCAACGTTTCCAAACAGACACAATAACTCTTCCTGAGACGTTTTCTTCGTTCAAGTAAATCTAAACTCAACAATCCATGTTTAAGCGGCCGCTAATACCAATTTCACTAGAAGTAATATTTGTTCGTGATTTTTTTTCTCTTGTTATGATACACTTGCATATTGTCTTATGCAAGTAGCTAGTATTCTATTTTGGTTATAAACGACACTTGCGGTTAGGATTGAAGATTTGAAACTTGATATAAAGACAAAGTGAAACAGGTGGAGACGCCAAAATAGTATAGTACTATTTTATTTTTCTCCTTTTTATTGGTTTGCTCTGATCGTCAACAAACACGAAGACCAAATAAGGCAAAAGGGAAAATTATTTGTTAAAAAAAGAACTCACCTAGCAGCTGGTGGGATATCGCTGACAATGGAGGCTTAATCTTTGAAAATTTGAACCCTAACACTACAGAATCAAATGTTTCCCAACCTATTGATGATAAAGCCTCTGAAACACACTTCGTTCTTTGAGATGACCAATAAAAGCCTATGATTATGTTTTACGCAAATTAAATAAACTCCTTATTAAAATTTTAGTCAGGTTTTGCGTTGCCTTTTTTTTTTTTTTTTTGCTTTGTTTATCAAGAAGCATATCTGCAAGCAACTTTAATTAATCAAGAACTTAATTCAATTGCCGCCCAATATTGTGTGTTTGGAAAATCCGTTCGGAGAAATGAGTTACAGCTTCCGAGATGATTTTATGGATTTCGAGATGGTTTTTACAATTTTGAGATGGTTTTATCTTGATCTACGTGCACCGTTGGGTAAAATGAGTTCCCAAATAAGAACATTATAGTTAGCAATAAGATAGGTGGTTTTAAGTTGTTAGCATATTTATTAACATAGTAAATATTCATGTTCAAATCTTTATTGAGAAACGTGTTCATATTTAACGCTCTACATTGCGTCGAACAATTTTATCTATCTTCAATAAGAGGACACTGATATACCTATAAAAAAATATATCATCTTTACCATTATAATATCATCAAAATTTGCAGGCCAGAAGTTCGTTATTAACTATAGTTTGTTGCTTCTTTTATTTCTTAGGCACTCTTTTTATATTCACTTTTTGACAAGTTCCATACACTCCTATTGCAATTTTTTCCCTCTTCTGTTCCTGATTGTAAATTTTTCATGTTTCACTTTGGCCCAGATCCATGCATGTTTGGGGGGAAAATACTTTACACGTATTTAAATTTGAATGGAATGTTAAATATTCAATTTTCTTCTTCTATATTTCCTCGCATGATGAATTGAAGAGACAGCTTTGTATGTATTCACAAATTATATATATACACCAAAATTTGCAGTGTGTAAGTATATATGTTTGCTGGGTCCACGTGATGAGAAATGAAGCACAGAATCTTAGTGGAGAGGGGCCATTGACTTTATAAATTATATGACCATGTCCAACCTGCAGGCTACTTCTAAACTATTTAGATGTCGCGTCCTATGCCAGCTTTGGTTTAATAATTGAAGCTGTGGTATATATCTTCTTTAACTTAAATTTAATATCGCGTGATTAAATATCGAACCAAACTTTTTAGTGTGCATATATGAACTTGACAATCCCATGTCTTTGTCGTTTATTAAGTTTTGTGGGGATCGTTTACAGCTAGGTTCCAGAGATTGCCATTACTCCTTATTATGTTAATTATAGTAATTTGTGCGATTTTTCTGATCAGAAATAATGATCTTCGTAATGTTTCATGTGGCATGATTGATCGATTAGTTTCTATGTTCTCTTGCATTATCCTTTCTATATACCTACGTACTATACCATTATTTTATGGGAGAATTACCTAGAGGTCCCAAGAAAGGGAATGTGTTACAAAATGGTTCCAAAAGGTTATAAATGATAGTTGTTTCACTTATAAATAGTGTTTCTCGATTTGTTATTACAATCTCTCGGGACCATTTTGTAACACATTCATTTGTTTGGGACCTCTGAGTAATTCTCCCTTATTTTATTTGGTGATTAAGAATTTGTTCCTATTGGGCATTGTAACATACTCCCTCCTATGCTTAACCTTGACAATTAATTTGGATAAATTAAAAAAAGTGTTATATTAGTTATTTGTAACAATTATATGTTATCTTGCCTAAAATACTTCTTATATTAAGGATCAGAGAGAGTATCTTTTGTATAACAATAAGATTCACCTGTAAAAGAAAAAATAAAAAATCATTAGTTGGAGAATGTCATTGTGAATTTTTTATCCTTTAGGAATCCTATGTTTAAGATATTTAAAGTGCACCAAAATCTTAATATCATTAGGATTTATTGACAAACTTTTCGTGAACAACACTATAGTTTGTATAATTATAAGGCTACGATATGTACGAACCTAATTAAAGCCACTGCCGAGAAGAGTTGATTGGGTCTTTAGGTTTAAAATAACACCTTCCTATTTGTTCGATTCCTCCATTTTTTGAGTGAACAATAAATGATGAGTGTGAACTATTAATTAAGAATACATATTTTGTTTAACGATTGAGCTTAAGAAAGCACACTTATTTATCGAATTGTTTTTGTTTATACAATAATATCTGAATCCATGAATTATTATTCTTCGATTCGCACATCCCTTTCAAATGACCTAATTGCTATGAATTTTGTCAAATGCGTATATTGTCCAGAAACGAAGGATAGTGAAAACCAAATTCTAGCTAGCTTGTGTGTGTGTGTGTGTGTTTAATTTTCAGTATCGAATTTACTGAATTCCTTTGTGCCTATCGATATGTTGACATCTCAACTCTTGCACGACTGTTCTAACTTCTAACCATAAAAACAGATCACACCCAACTTTATAAAAAAAATATTGTTGCTTAATTCCTGCAAAATACTGCCCCTCGTACTTGATATAAAAGCAATTGGCTTGGCTTTTTTTTAGAGATTAAGAAAACTAATCAAATAATATATTTTATCATTTTTTCTTCTAACTAATATATACACATAAATATAAATCGTTATATAATCTAATAGTATATATAAGTATTTTCAAATATATATAATTTATTTAGCTTTTTAATCTTTCAAAAAAAGTCCACCACCTTTTATATTAAAGATCGGGATAGTACCTACCTGCTAATTCGTTTTCAATCTTCATCGTAACATAATAAGTTAAGGTTTGAATGTCTCTAGGAGATATGCTATGTTTATTATCTAATAGTGCATTAAATAATATTACCTCAAACGAGAGGATACATGTGATTAGCAAAAAAAAAACTATATATATTTAATCATTAATAAGTTTTTTCAATGAAAATGATTGTGAAGCAGTCTTATTTAATTTCAACAATATCACACCTCCAATGAAAATGATGTGTCCCATTAGTAACTACCCTAACAACAGGCATGGTAATAGCGAAATTAAGAATTATAGTATTTATTAGAAGTCTAAAGAGCAATTAATTAGAATTGGAGGCAGAGATTTGTATGATTCATCGTAAGAATCTTATGATATAGAGCCACGTTTATATATGTGACGTATCACAAGTCATAACTACCTAACCTTAGCTGCTTGCTCCTGTTTTTGTCGTTTCCTATGTTTTCCCCTTCACCTTCCAACCCCCCGGTCCTTTCTGCACTCACTCCTCACAACCACTGTGGAGCTCTCTCTTTACACATTCACACCCCCCAGGAACCCACCTAACACAAATTAAAACACATTACTCCCATGATTATCCTATTCATTTTGTTTTATTTATAGATCAGATCATTGGTTTTTTACATATGAATATAAAATGTTATCCATAATTTATTATTTCACCGACTGTTATTTTCTTGAAAAGTGTATATATTAAATAAGGATAAAATTAAAAGGTATTAATTTTTAACTCAAAATCAATGGGATTTAACACTTCTCTTGATTGATCTGGTAAAACATGTTAAAACAACTGTCTTGTACATAAAACTAGAATGGCAATGCAAAGCACAAGCAAATAGCCTAATGAGGATGAAGCTTCTTTCACTTTTACCCTCCCCCTCTTTGTATGTGTGTGTTTTAACATTTTCTTTAAGAGTGCCAATTAAAGATAAATGGAAGAGAATTAGGTGCAAAATATATTTTTTTAAGGGTTAATTTCAAGAGAATTTCAGGCTTGCCACTGCCGTCTTAATTAACTCATTAATCAATGAATAATCAGAGAATTGTTGGCATGTCTTTCCATAATGGTGTGGTGTTTTAGGATGATTGTCTATAATGTAATCATGATTAATGATGGCATAATTAAGTTTAACCCATACACACACACACAACCCAGATAGAGCCACAAGTTTTATCATTATTTTCATTTTAAAAGCTTCAGGTAACTTAATTTATACATGATTGGCTAACAGATCAATGGATTTAATTAAAATTAATTAGTGTTAAGACATGCATATGTATGTATGCGGGTAATTCGATTATTTTCATTCCGATCGGATCATGAACCCTCCTTTTATCTGAAAATAATTTTTTTAAGTATTATCGTATAATTGCTAAGAGAGCCATGTAATGAAGGCGCCATGCACCCAATATATATATATATATAGTAAAAGTTATGGGCTGTAATTAATTGATTAATTAGCTGATTAAGAAGAGATAATAAATAAATGAAGAAGAAGGGTGGAAAATGAGAGGAGGAGGGATGAGTGGTGCCGGTTAGTAACTAAAAGTGGTTGCTCCATCGTCTATCAGCAAAAAAACGAATGATTAGAGTCAAGGAATTTGGAGCATAAAGGGAATCATTAGTGCTGTGACCTGTGGGCGTTCCTTAACTAATTCTATTCATTTTCTTTCGCTATATATTCCATGACGTTACCTACATAAATATATATATATATATTCCAAATTTCAACTAATTATTCTTAATTACTATCATTATTATGTATACATACATATGGCCATTTCCCAGTATTTTCTCACTTCAACTCAACACTACATATCATGTGTCACATTCATCGTTTAAGGTATCTCCTAATTTGTATTATTCGAGTGTGTGCCACCAGCATTTTATTATCTTCTTTTTAATTTTTAAATAGAAAAAATGAACCGAGTTACAAATGTTCAAAAAAATTTATACCAGTTTCAAATATTAGCCTATAACTAATATTGTGATGAGTTTTGATCCCACAGTCCATATATATAGATGAATTGTAAATACTTCTATAGGTATTCTTTAAATATGAATGTATACCTTAACTTTAGTAAGTTCTTGGATTCAATTTACCTAAAAATAATTTTCTAAGAAAAAGATAAGGTAAACCTTAACGGTCAAAAAGTTTTTATAGATTTATTTATGAACAACTTATTTATAATATACTTATATTAGTAACATGATTTGAACTTGTGTTTTATTATCAATGGCATGCTTTTTAATTGGATTCATCTCATTGGCTTTCAATATCTTTATTGTATAATCTTGCTTGTGAAATACTTTGACATGTGTGAAATATTTATTCTTATAGTTGGTAACTACTGATAAGATAGTGCACAATATTTTAAAAATTATAAGATGATGTAATGGCCGATTAATTGATTGTTAGATTGTTCAATGGGGTCTATGACCCTCCGTTGTTGCACCTTAAAAATAATTACAATTAATTATGATTATCTTTGAAAGAATAAAATATATGATGATATGACCTAACTTCTAGAAATAATCATAAAAAAATGTGTACTTTTGAAATTTGATTAAATTATTACTTTTCTAGTTTGGTTTCATTCCATGCCATTTAATTATGATGTGCCTGCCACTCCTCCTCTAGTTGACAAATATAATTAATCTTTCTCGGATTTGGTTTGGTAGATCAATTCAATAAATAATGTTAATAACAATTAAATAAACATTTCATACAGATTTGGCATTAGACCAAGCATGTGGGAAGAGATACTGCTATTTGGATACAATTAATTATGTTGTGTATGAAATCATTTCAACAATTAAACGCAATCTTTGACTATATAATTTATTTACTTTTAAAATATTCATTAAAAAAATACTTATGTGTATGTTCGTATAAAATAATTGCCCCATACTTTAATGAATGCCGATGAGTGAGTCATTTAACTATCATTATACTTAATATAAGAGTCAATTGATTTTTATTAGAGAGATTAAAGAAATTAATTACACTACTTCAAAAGTATTTATATATATAATTATTTTATATCAATTTATAAATCAAACGAATTAGTTTAGAGAAAAACAATAAATATAAATACATTTAAGTAATGTATTTAATTTACTTAACATCCCCAACAAAAATCAAGTAGCTCATAACTAGTTTGGGAGCTCTTTCCTAAATCTAGGTTTTGTTGCAAAATCTAGGTTTTACCTCAATAAGTGATCTAGATTTTGTCAAAGTATTCATATTTTTCAAAATCTAGGTTTTGAAAAAGTTATTTTCTTATTAAATCGCACTCTCTCTCATAATAAATTTTATCTTTTATCTTTCTTCTTTCCTACTTACTTTTTGTATCGAACTCCGTAAAAGCTAATAACTTCCCAAACACAATCAACTTTCAAAACCTATGTTTTACCTTGGAATCCGTAAAAGCCATTATCCCAAATCTATTCTTCAAACCTTAGCTAGATTTTACCTTAAACTCTGTAAAAATTATTCTCAAATGGACTTTCAAACGAGTTTTAAGAATTGGAGGTTTTATTAAAATAAGATGCTTCTCTTCTTTGGTGCACAAAATTTTCGATGCAAGTTAGTTTTCTTTATACAATTCAATAAATATGTTCATGTTTTTGAAAAAAAATATATACATTCTTTTCATATTTACATTCTTTTGGATACCTTATTTCACAATCTATATTTGAAGAAAAAGGAAGGAGAAGAAGGAAATAAGTCTGCTGCGCAGCACATTTTGTGCATGTATTTTTTATTAATAAGTCCCAATTGTTTTCGTCGGCAAAAAAGTGTCATCTGATGTGAAACACATGGGTATGAAACATTTGTTGATTTATTAATATAGGAAGTATTTTGTAATTTTTTAAACACGGTTAATAAGTCAATATTTGTCAGCTCTGAATATCATATTTTAATTAACACACAATTATTATATTAGCTCATTTTAAGTGATTTTACAGATTTTCAGATGCTCAATGTATGTAAAAGTATTTTTTAAGTGTTGTCAGAGGTTTCCTTAAAAAGTACTAATTCCCAGATTTTACAGACTCTCGTAACAAATATTATAAAACATTAAAACATGTTCCCTTCACCAATAAGATTGGGTCTAATGAAAAAGAGTTTGTCACTTAATGATAAACTTTGAATGTAATATTGGGAGATACGTATCTTGAGCAGGACGATTAGCTCTCCTAGGGATAAACTATGCTTGGCAGATAAAAACGTATGTTCCTCTCCTTGAAATTAATTAAAGCATCTATTTGCATCTAAGTTAATTTTTACAAACATAATTTTAATTGTTATATATATTATCATTTTTCCTTAGTTTCTATTTTGTCTGTCTTTTTAGCACTGTTCTGAAAACCGGACCGGACCGGCCGGTTCAGACCGAAAACCGGCGAACCGGCCACTGGTCCGGTCCGGTTCAGATTTTGACCCCAGGTTGGGTTCAACCCGGTCAACCCGGGGTTGAACCGGCCAACCCGGGACTGACCCGGTCAACCCGCCC
>JANTPZ010150710.1:0-10544 GCA_025593235.1 Vachellia pachyceras | reverse complement strand
GTTGATACTTTTCTGCCTTTACTCGAGTGATGAAATGAAAGTGTTGTGATTTTTGAAGAAATGAAATTCGATACTCGAGTGTTCAGAAGTCAGTACTCAAGTGTTGTCAACACTTTCACTTAATACTCGAGTGTTGTGCTTGAAGTGTTGTACTTTGCTTGAAAACTTTGCCCGATACTCGAGTGTTGCAAACTAACACTCGAGTGTTGGCAACACTTCCACCACAACACGAGTGTTATGCTTCAAGTTCAAGTATTCTAACTCAATACTCGAGTGTTCAAACTCAATACTCGAGTATTGTCAATACTTCTATTTGTTACTCGAGTATTCTGCTTCAAGTATTGAGTATTCTTTTGAAAAACAAAACCCGATACTCGAGTATTAAAACACAATACTCGAGTGTTGTCAATACTTAACTCATTACTCGAGTTTCTCATGAAAGTATTCTTTTATAACATATTTTTAATACCAATACTCGAGTATTCAAAAACATTACTCGAGTGTTTGTAACACTTTTTCTTAATACTCGAGTTTTCACTAAAGGTGCTGATTTCCAAAACATTTTATCTTACAACTCGAGTATTTAATCTCAGAACTCGAGTGTTTTACAAAGAACACTTAATCATCAACAATTTAAGCTTGAAACCAATTTGTTATCATCAAAATAAGATATCAACAGTGGCTGCCAATACAATAAGCTTTTTGATTGCTGGATCCCAGGCAGGTGGTTTGATTGGGGTGTCAGGTCAAAACATTGAGAATTTAAGGAATTCCTTTGGTGCCTCAATTAAAGTAAGAATAAAAGGCTACTATTGCGGCAATTTCCCTCCCACATCACAGAAAGAAGAGGCATGCTTCATCTTGTTTATGATCTTCATTAACAATTATTTGTACAAAAAATTATGTAATTCCATATTTAATCAATGGTTATTACGTGCAATTCTGCTGTGTTAATTGAGTTGTGATTTATAAGTGTATAATGTCCAGGTTATGAGTAGTTTTTGATAATGACAACAGTCTGGTGTTGACAACATGTGGTCCTTATATCGACAATACCATGCGCTGATAATGACAACACCATGTGCTGCTAATGACAACCCTATGCACTAATGTTGTTATTGACAACACCATGTGCTGGTGTTGACAACATGAGGTCTTTATATTGACAACAGCATGCACTGATCATGACAACACCATGCGCTGCTAACAACAACACCATACGCTGCTAATGACAATACCATGTGCTGGTGTTGACAACATGATGTCCTGTTATTGATAACATCATGCGCTGGTGTTGACAACACCATGTGTATACAAGTGAAAATAATGATAATGACCCAAGTGAAAATAATGATAATAACCCAAGCATAATATGATAACTTCATATACAATTTTTACATTGGTTATTGTATACAAGTGAAAACATAATTTACATAGATATTGTAACTTGGATAAATGTCTTTTCCCACAATTGATGCTACCATTGTTTTCAACTCTTCATAACTTAAACCTTCTTTGATAATTCTTGATCTAACAATTCCAGCAACATACGTTAAACCAACCGCTTCATTTCTCACAAATTTTCTTCCGGTATGAACAAAGCATACTAGATTTTTTGTAGACGAGCTTGCCATTACGACTTACCACCTGCATAATACACTTGTCATTAACAACTTCACCCCATACATAAACAACTTTAGCAGCTATATTTCCGTAGGACGTTCAGTTGTTATTGACAATCTTACCAGCTATATTAACAACCGTCACTGCCTGCATTAACAACTCATTCTCACCTTCGGCCACCAGCCCTTCTCACCACTGCATCTTCACCTTTATCTGCATTCCATCATCATTCGTAATCAGAAACAGAGCATGCACAACACAAAAACAGAACACACATGCTACCATTCCCAAACACTTCTCAACAATATCTACACTTTATACTTTGCATTTCACTAGGTCACCCTTCAAGCACCATAACTATAAAGAAATACAAGAGATAATCACATTAATACCCACACACTCAGTCCCAACCCTACTAAAACTGACCAACTATCAATCTACAATACAACCAACCCAGCAGTTATATAGTTGTCATTGACTATCTCGGCAGCCATATTAACAACTGTCGCAGCCTCTATTGACAACCTCATCTGCTACATTTTATCATTCTGCCCCAGCTCTTCACACACCTCCATTTTCACCTCCATCTTCATTACATCACCATTTTTTCCAGACACACACAACACATAACACAAAAACAGAGCACATAACATCCTACTTCATACCATACCATTTAAAACCTATCCAGATACCTTTCAATCATTACCATATACTACACATTGCATAACCTACTTAACATTGGCAAGTAGACTTCAAACTTTACACATAACCTTCAGCAAAAGGCAAATGCCAATGGTCGACGTCAATGTGTTCCTTAACATTGGCAAGTAGACTTCAAACTTTGCAACATACTCTACTTTATGTGGTTCAGTGCATTAAAGCTTGAATGCATAAACCAAGCTTGCTTCAGATTGAACCATAAAGCAAATACGGTGAGAGCTGCTTCATTAATAAACATTAACCATTTATTCATTGCGACATGTGCCACTTGAGCAACAACTCCTATTATTGACCCTAAATTTTTCATATCCTTACATAATCAAACCAAGAAACTTGTCTCAATTCTAGATTCATGCAAAGTTTAGAGTTTTCACAAGTTTTCATACCCATATTGCTGCTTGAGATTAGTGACATTCCCAATATGGCCTTGAAATATGCAGAAGATGTCATCCACAACAGCAAATAATCTGACAAGATGAGAGAAGAATTATATACCAAATATGTGCAGGGAAGCAGTTTCTAAGAAAAGTAACTCTCCTCCTCCCTATATATATATATCCCATATGTGACAAGGGCCTCAAACCAGAAAAGGAACCAATAACAGAAAAGACAATAAAAGGCACCAAGATTTAACAAGAGCGAAAAGGAACAAAAGCATCACAGATACTTGAGGATTGGAGAATGTTAATTCTACTAGTTTCAGACTGATAGCCAAAAGACAAAAGAACAAAAAAACAAATTTAAAAAAATTACTATAACTAGTGGTTGCCCAAAAATTAGAACTTAAGTTATATTAACAGGACGAGAATTACAACGAGTGATTATCGAAAAATATATAATAGGAATCACTCACACATGCCTTATCCAAATAAGCATATAATATAAACATATCTGAATACACATTAATCCATGGAAGCTAGAAGATCATTGATCAAACTTTAGCCAAGGGAAGCAGCCAAACACCGAAATACTATCTTTCCATCACAAGAATCCAAAACATGCGACTCGACCGTCCATAAACCAAAAAAGCCAGTCCAATTTTAACCTCATGCTAAAAATCTCTTCCCAGAAAAAAACAAACACACCAAGATCCAGCAAAAAATTGAATTAACGGTGATAAATAAGAAAAGCAACAATAAAATTAGTCATTCTCTCTCTTTCTTCAATTAAAGATGAACAAGATAAACTCAGAAATGGGAGGTGAACCTTAGAAGGAAAGGGTTCTGTCTGTCCATAGAATATACCATGAGACCGCAGAGCTAAGATTGACGGAGACGGCACTGGAGTGTGTGGAGGCGAAGAACTCAGCGAGGAAGTTGTCTTTAAGGGAAGAGACGGAGTTGGATTCAGGACTGGTGAGAGCATCGGGGCCCTTGGCCACCGATTTGTCAAAAACTACGAGCATTTTTGTTGATCGTTATTGGGAACCAAACAAGAACTCGTTCACAGTGAGCAGCGAAGAAGATTGAAGAAAAGAAGGCGACGAAAGATTGACGAGAGAAAGTTGTTTTCCCTTTTCAATCTACAAGGGCACAATTGTCTTTTCACTGAATAAATTAATTCCACAATGGTTCCTTGGGACCTATGGCTAAATATTCTAAACTTTGGGACCTTTTGCTAAATATTTCTATTATTTGGGACCACACAGTAAATTTACCGAAGAAGATCTCGAGGATGTGACAAGGGAGGTTCAGAACATGCACCATTTGGTGGGACAAGCCAGTGCGATGAGCTGAAGGGAGCGTATAAGGATAAGTATTCGGTTCATCTTCTTGAAGATGCCATGATTCCCATTAGCTGCTGCCTCATTCTCTCACTATGGCTCCTCAGCTTCCCTTTCTCTCAGCCTACCATCAAAGCTGCCTTCAACCCTCAACATGTGGTTATAGATGTTCAAAGGTGAGATCCTGGGCCATGCACGAATTCCAGTTCTTTCTTACTGCTTCTGAGTTTGCCTTATTCTTAAAGGACTTGATTTTTATTCACTTTTTAAATCTCAGATTTTTGTTAATGTATTGCCCATTAGTGGAACTGAAAAATTGATTGGCGACTCTCTCACTTATGACTTTGGTACTCTGTTTTCTTATGCACCAGACAATCAAAACCTATGTATGGAAAAAAAAATTTCGCATAAAAATATGTGACTCTGAATCCTTTTATGTTAAAGAAGACAACAAAATCGAAAATTCAAGACTTTACCTTCATGCACACAATTAAATCCATGCATTGGATTGTAGTTTGATGTTTCATTATTCAGTATTTCGCATGAAAATAACATAACCCGACCAATGGGTTTTTATGACCATTTAACAAAAAATAATATTTTCTTTCTTTTTAATTTTAAAATAGTAAAATTTATAATTTAAAACATAAATACTATCAAAATTAAATTAGAAGAAATAAAGTTAATATAATAATATATTATGAACGAAAATTTCAATATTTGTACATGAAAATAATTTTTAGTAATAGCCACATGATTTATAATGAGATGAAAGAAGTGTCCAAATGTTATTAATACAAGAAATCAAATGATAAAATAAAATTTTGTATTGTTCCCCAATTTGTAGCTTGACAACACCTAAGCTTGTTGGTCATGGGCTAGCCTGTAGGACTCAAGTTTGTTCAATATATGTTCACTTTTTTCTATCAAGGCAAAACAATAAATTTTTGATTTGATATTTGAAAAGTAGCTTGTATTTGGAAAACAACAAAACACGTTTAATGTTGAAATTGACAAGAACGAGGAATCGAGGAGTCAAAACATGTGCATATATTTATATGGCACACATAAGAACTGAAAATAAGTATTTGACTTGAAAGGTTTCTTCTAAAATTTAAATGAAAATAAAGAATTATTATAATATAATGCATAAGATGAGAGAGAAAAATTATTTTTCAACAATATTTTTTCTTTTTTATATTTTTAGATTTTTATGGGATATATGATAGATAAGAAAATAAATTTAATACAAAAAATAAATTTCTTAGAAAATGCGACTTTTATGTGGAAAACAATCAAATAAATTTGACTTGAAAAATTGGAATTAACAAGGTTTGATCAAAATAAAAATAAAAAAGAAATAAAATTTAAAAATAAAAGGTAAATAGATTAAATAACATAGACAAGTTCTTAGAAAATGAATTAATGTTTGATTTAAAAGGATTTATTATTGAAACTTGCAAGTGAATATAGGAAAAAATTTGAAAAATAAAGAGTGCTTGAAACCAAAAAAAATGGCAGGCTTAAATGGGCCAACCTATAGCCCTACGAAGTCGGCCATTTTAGGTTTAACTCCTTTGTTGACTCTAAATTACAAGTCAAGCCCTCGATTTAAACGGGCTGGCTCATTTTTCGGCTCTAGATATACGGGTTTTAGGCATACTAAAAGAGAGACAATTAGATCCCAATTGATGAATATAGTATATGACAAGTTCCAATGACTTGTTAATGACTCGTAAGAACTTGTAGAAAACAAGTGAAAGTAGCTTATTGACAAATCATTAAAATTTGTCAAATATTATATTATTTGGTTGGGATCTAATAATGATTCTCCCTTGATTTATTGATTATGAATAAGTGAATTATTTCACAAGGAGCATTAATTACCATAAACTATTTACTAGAGCAACACCTCATATGGATTACAGGCATAATACCAAGAGTTGATTTAGTGCCCATTTGTGTGAGTGTTGGAGAAGCACGTTTGCACAAGCTGAGGTAAAAATCATCTTGTTTACGTACCTCATAGACTGTAAATCACATTATAAAAGTAACTTCCACCGTTAATTCAAACATCCTTAGATATGCACAAGTGGATTGTTTTACCATAAACCTTTATATTGGAGCAATATTGCATCTACACTAACAAACAGAAAATATCTTAGGTTAAATAGCATTGTTTTCAATTCCCTAATGAAAGAGTAACTGATACTCTAAGGGCCTGTTTGGTTGGGTGAACACATAGGAATCAGATGGAATGGAAGAGAACGGAATGGAAAGGAAAATTTTTTAGGGTGTACTGTTTGATTGCCACTGGAATGGAAAATAGGTTGATGGGAAAATTTTTGTTTGGTTGGGTTAAAATTGTAGGAAAGAGAGTAGGAAAATCGTATCAAATGACTATACTGCCCCTAATGTAAAATGTTTTTTATAAATACATGTATTTTATTAAAAAAAGCAACTTATTTATATTTAATATTTAATTATATAATATATAATTATATTATATTTATTAATTATTAATTATATATATTTGTTATTAATTATATATATTTATATATGTATTTAATATATATTTTATTAATTATATATATGTGAACAGTGTCACATGTTCAGCCCATTCGAATGGGGGCTGAGGATGAGGTGGAAGTTCATTCGAATTAATCCACAGATATTCAAATGTGTTAAGGCGATGATATTGATGTATAAACTTGGTCATTCAAATGACCCCAGTGGACCATTCAAATGAGGCTCCATCTTCAGGATATTCGAATGAGTTATGGAGATGAATATTGAAGTATGTAGTGCCTCATTCGAATGAACTTTGTGCCCATTCGAATGAAACCCCACGAAGATATTTGAATGAGTTCTGGAGATGAATATTGAAGTATGTAGTGCCTCATTCGAATGCACTTTGTTCTCATTCGAATGAAACCCTACATCTTCATATTCTATTCGAATGAGTGATGGAGATGAATATAGAAGTATGTAGTGCCTCATTCGAATGGCCTTGTGCTCATTCAAATGATACCCCACATCTTCAGGATATTCAAATGAGTGCTGGAGATGAATATTGAATTATGTACATGACGGGTGAATTCAAACGCTTTCATTCGAATGAGAAGCTCATATTACCCTTTTATTTGAATGAAACGCATTCGAATGAGGCTTAAATCTCATTCGAATGCGAACCTCATTTTCACCATATCCGAATGCATGTTCGAGATGACGGGTGAATTCAAACGCTTTCATTCGAATGAGGAATAGGGTCATTCGAATGAGAAGCTCATATTACCCTTTATTTGTGGGGAACTCATTAGAATGAGGCTTAAATCTCATTCGAATGCGAACCTCATTTTCACCATATCCGAATGCATGTTCGAGATGACGGGTGAATTCAAACGCTTTCATTCGAATGAGGAATAGAGTCATTTGAATGAGAAGCTCATATTACCCTTTTATTTGAATGAAACGCATTCGAATGAGGCTTAAATCTCATTCGAATGCGAACCTCATTTTCACCATATCCGAATGCATGTTCGAGATGACGGGTGAATTCAAACGCTTTCATTCGAATGAGGAATAGAGTCATTTGAATGAGAAGCTCATATTACCCTTTTATTTGAATGAAACGCATTCGAATGAGGCTTAAATCTCATTCGAATGCGAACCTCATTTTCACCATATCCGAATGCATGTTCGAGATGACGGGTGAATTCAAACGCTTTCATTCGAATGAGGAATAGAGTCATTTGAATGAGAAGCTCATATTACCCTTTTATTTGAATGAAACGCATTCGAATGAGGCTTAAATCTCATTCGAATGCGAACCTCATTTTCACCATATCCGAATGCATGTTCGAGATGACGGGTGAATTCAAACGCTTTCATTCGAATGAGGAATAGGGTTATTCGAATGAAAAGCTCATATTACCCTTTTATTTGAATGAAACTCATTCGAATGAGGCTTAAATCTCATTTGAATGCGAACCTCATTTTCACCATATCCGAATGCATATTTGAGATGAGGAGATTAAACGCTTTCATTCGAATGAGGAATAGGGTCATTCGAATGAGAAGCTCATATTACCCTTTTATTTGAATGAAACTTATTAGAATGAGGCTTAAATCTCATTCAAATGCGAACCTCATTTTCACCATATCCGAATGCATGTTCGAGATGATGGGTGAATTCAAACGCTTTCATTTGAATGAGGAATAGGGTCATTCGAATGAGAAGCTCATATTACCCTTTTATTTAAATGAAACTCATTCGAATGTGAACCTCATTTTCACCATATCCGAATGCATGTTTGAGATAACGTGTGAATTTTAACGCTTTCATTCAAATGATGAATAGGGTCATTCGAATGAGGCTTAAATCTCATTCAAATGCGAACCTCATTTTCACCATATCTGAATGAATGTTCGAGATGATATGTGAATCAGCTTAACTTTCTTAATGAATGGCAGTCTATACTTAACAGTTAGACCTTAATCAAATTAAGTTCTAAATAGTCACTCAAATGTATGTCATAATAAGCATGATATGTAAATATTGCATTTGGTTTATTTTCATACATTGTCTTCATAGATTTTCTAAATAACTGTCAAATGATACTATCAACGATATATTTTGCCAAGCACATGATATTTTTATATAACAGCATTCTAGTCCACTGATAACTGTCACCACATATGTTCAACAAGTTTATATTACAACATATTCAGACTTTATGCCATCTTAGTTCTCTACCATAACTAATATGGTCAAAAGTTTGCATGAGCCATAACTAACCTATTAATATAGAAGTTTAACCAAAATATGTGCACCATCACACCAAGTGTACAATGTACAACAAAATATATTCAGCATTCACAACAACTATATATCTAACTACTTTCCAAGTAAGCTATGTATTCAAGATGGTTTGAAAGGAGCTGGAATCTTGTCAAAGGCATTCAACAGGCTCTCAGACTCCACAAATTTTATGTGAGCTGCATTAAGCTCTTGGATACTGAGACCTTCTACATTCATTAACGCAATGTAGATATCAGCAGCCTTGGCTTCCATCTTGGCCTGGTGAGCTTGTCAGGACATACGATTTCCAAGATTATCAAATACTTGCACAATTGTTTGGTTCAATGCAGTCACAGTTTCACACAACACGTCTACCAACACGTCAGTGTTAGTTGTCCTTCGTTGCTTTCTAGATGAAGATGAAACCTCAGTATTACCACCAGCTGTGTTAGTAGCAGCAATTGTGTCAGCTTGTGAGAGGTCAATGTCATCAGCAGCATCATCCATTTGTGGGGAATCAGGACACTACTAGAAAATCATAAATTAGTGAGGAAAATTAGCGACGACTTTCAAATTCCTCTCTAAATAGCCCAATTAGCGAGGAATTTAGGGAGGAATATTAAATTCCTCACTAATGTATAAATTAGCGAGGAAAATTAGCGATGACTTGTATATTCCTCTCTAAAATTGTCAATTAGCGAGGAATTTAGCGAGGAGTATTAAATTCCTCTCTAATTTTCTAAATTAGCGAGAAAAATTAGCGATGATTTTCAAATTCCTCTCTAAAATGCCTAATTAGCGAGGAGCATTATATATATTCCTCTCTAATTTTCCAAACTAGCGAGAAAAGTTAGCGACGAATTAGCTATTCTTCTCTAAAATGCCCAATTAGCGAGGGATTTAGCGAGGGCTATTATATTCCTTTCTAATTTTTCAAAATATTGAGGAAAATTTTGTATTGTAATATTAAGTTATCCATATTAATTTTTAGCATGAGATTTTAGAGGGATAAATGAGGTAATATATTTATTTTTTTTCAAGTTCTCTCTTATGTTATTTAAATTTAGGAGGACTAGCATATATGATTACTTTCCTTCTTATTTTGATTTTTGTCTAATTTAATTTCCCTCCCACCTTTCCCTCTAATTTTTTCGTTCTAATTCTCTAAATCTAAAATTGCCGCCAGCTGAGTCTCCAAGTCACGGACACCACAAGCACTTTACCATCTCCAGACTCCAGCCCTAGCTGCGTGAAGACACCGTCTGGAATCGCCAAGCCGTAAGCCCCAAGAGCTCATCCACTCCGTCTGCAGCAAGATCTCGCCCACTCCATTTGGTATCATTTCCGTGTTGTCTCTCCGTGCTTCTTCATTTTCATTTTAGTGGGTCGGCCACTTTCCCTCTTATTCTCACTGTATAAAGGCGGCATCTGAAATCGTCGAGCCCTAACCCGAGCGAGAGCTTGGCCACTTCGTTTGGTCTCATCTTCATGTCCAAATCTTTAGTATTGGTACCTTTACCAGTTTCCTCTGGGACAAAAGTGTCCACATTCATCCTTTTAACTGGTTCCTCCAACAGATTCTTTCATGCCTCTTCGAGTTTATTCATGTTTTCTTCTGAGGCATTATCCGAACTAATGCTTGCATCTAAATTGTATTCCTACTGTTACAGCATAATA
>JANTPZ010150705.1:0-10098 GCA_025593235.1 Vachellia pachyceras | reverse complement strand
TATCTTCAATCATAATTTCTGCTGAATGTATATGAACGTTAAAATGGAATGACGATGAGAAATAACTTTGACATTGAATGTTGAACTTATTATAATTTGAAATGGTATTAAACATATAGATGTACTCTTCCAAAACACTTTTGTACCTAATGGCTTCCAAACGTTTTTACTTTAATGGCATTTGATTTCCAAAAGATGTACATACAATTTCAAAATACTTTTAATACCCAAAAAGCTGTAAGTACGTTTAAAAAGACAAAAAAGGTTTCTTGCAAAAAGTAAAAGCACTGTACCTAGGTTTCATAAAGGTCTCTTGCATAATGTTCTTGATATCAATACATTGTACGTACAATTTCTATAACAGGTTTCTGAAATGATGATTTGAACCTATTAAATTAGTGGTGTTATAGTTTTTGAGATTGCCCAGTCTCTATCATAGCCATGGCCTATATAAAGGCTTAAAGATGAGAGTTGAACATACCTTTTTGCACTTGAGTTTTCGTGCACATCTCCTCCTCCTCTGATATATTATTATACTTGCTGGGTTATACTGGTTTTGCTGTTCTGCTCACCCTGTATTCCAGGAAGAATCCGTTTAATCCTAGGAAGTACCGCAACTTACTTACCGATAGTCACGGAATAGCTCTTAAGGATAGTGTCCTAGGACACGACTTGGATTAATCATTTATATGTAGATGTTGCTGCCACCAGGATGAATACCACTAGTAAAAAATTACAATATACCTGCGGAAAAAATTTGTAGGTATATTTCCTGCGGATTTTAAAATCCGCAGGAAAAATTAATTTTTAAAAAAAATTGAAAAAAATTACCTGCGGATTTTAAAATCGGCAGGTAAATTTCTTACGGATTTAAAATCCGCAGGAAAAATTAATTTTTTAAAAAAAATTGAAAAAAGTTACCTGCAGATTTAAAATCCGCAGGTATTTGTCCTGCGGATTTTAAATGCGCAGAAAAAATTAATTTTTATTAAAAAAATTTGAAAAAAATTACCTGCGGAATTAAATTCCGCATGTATACCTTTGATTAGGGTTGGGAATGCGAGCTGGCGGCTAGGCGGGCCAGTCCGCCAACCCTCTTCCCTGGTGGCGGGCTGGGGTTCCCCAGCCCAAGCACCCTGTTTACAACTATAGCCAAGAGCAGGGTTTTATTCCTCTGGGTGCAGCCGTAGCCACCCAGAAAACGCGTCCATGAGGGGAAGGTATCCACACCTTTATAAGGCATGCGTCGTTCTCCTTCCCAACCGATGTGGGACTTTACAATCCACCCCCCATAGGGGCCCAGCGTTCTCGCTGGCACACCGACCGGAGGCCTAGCTCTGATACCATTTTGTAACAGCCCAGCACCCTCCCACGCAGATATTGTCCCTGTTTGCAGCCGTAGCCAAGAGCAGGGGTTTGTTACTCTGGGTGCAGTCGTAGCCACCCAGAAAACGCGTCCATGAGGGGAAGGTATCCACACCCTTATAAGGCATGCTTCGTTCTCCTTCCCAACCGATGTAGGACTTTACAATTTGCTCCTCTAGGTTTCTACAATAACCCAGATGGACTTAACACCAAGCGCTGCTAGGGACTTAACACTCTGAGGGACCCCGGAGTGGGTGAAGGGGGAAGGGAGATTCAGTAGGTAGGGTGAGATCAAAGTCTCACATCTGTTAGACCCGTCCAAAGTGAAGGCCATATATGTAGTCATGGTGTGGCCTTTAACATCCGAGGCGCCTTTTGGGTAACTATAGGATCCTAAGAGGGCAAAACCCTGTACTCACAGGCGGCTAAACAGGGACAATACCTCAGGATGTTACATAATGGTATCAGAGCCGAGGACGACTCTTTCCGTTGGTGGGGAGAGTGTCACACCAAGAGCTACTAGGGACTTAATACCTTGAGGGACCCCGAAGTGGTTGAAGGGAGAAGGGAGACGCAGTAGGCAAGGTGCGCTCAAAATCCCACATCGGTTAGACCCGTCCAAAGTGAAGGCCATATATGTAGTGAGCGTGTGGCCTTTGACATCCGAGGTGCCTTTTGGGTAACTATGGGATCCCAAGAGGGCAAAACCCTGTGCTCACAGGCGGCTAAACAGGGACAATACCTCAGGATGTTACAGGCGGGATGGCCCGCCAAAATATTTTTTATTTTATTTGTTTTATAAAAATAATTTTTTTCTATTTTTTTACCCAATATTTTTCTATAAGATTGCATACTTTTATGATTCTCTTTCCAATCTTATCAATAAGTGTTCATTAATTTCCTAAAAATAGAATTTAATATTACTTTTTCCTTTGTAAAAAATATTGAGATTGAAAAAAAGTAAAAAAATATATAAAATAATTTTTAAAAAAAATAAAAAAAGAGCGGGTTAGACAGGCTGGCCTGCCAACCCACGGGCTCACCTTGGCGGGTTGAATCAGCCCGCCAAGGTTGGCGGGCTGGCTTTTACCAGCCCGAGCCCGCCAGTTTTGACGGGCTGACGAGTTGGACCCGCAGTCCCAACCCGTATTCCCATCCCTACCTTTGATCCACATTTTAAAATGGTTGTCAAAAGCCATCCCAAAATTTACTTGCGTCTTCTTCGTGGCCGTCCAAAAGCCATCCAAAATTTTTACCCATTTGTAAACCTTGCGTCTTCTTCGTGGCCGACGTCTTCTCTGGTCTCGCTCTCGTTGTAGATCGCCCAGCGACGCCTCACTGACGCTCATTGACTCTCGCCTTGCCTCTGCGCTTGATGCTCATCTGTTCTCACTACAGATTTCAAAGACTTAAAACCCTATTTGAGCTCTCCCCTCACTTGCCAGTGCTAAAATGGAGTTCAAAGACTTGTTGCAATAGAAGGAAATTAGGCGCCTGGGGGCATGGTAAGTTTCTTCATTTGTTCTCCTTATCGCTTTCTTCAAGTGCTTGTTTGTGAAAGTGCGTTCAGATTGATGACGATCTTTCTTATTTTCTCGATATCTCTTCTTTTGATTTTTCACTTGGGGTTTAGTGCGAGTTCATTCAGATTGAGTAGGGTTTCTTTCTAATTAACAGGGTACACGATGTTGGTTCCTCTGTCTGATTTTTGCAGGTCCCGTTTGGGAAAACAACATTCTTCCCAGGGAATTTGGTTAAAACCAATGAGTTTTTGGTATTGAATTTTAGTGCCTCTTCTTTGAATTGCTGATTTGTTAATATTCGCTTGGGCAAGAATTTCGGTTGAAAGTGGCTAGTGCTTTCCTGGCAGGTTCCTTTAGGAGAAGGTTATTATGCAGATAGAACTTCCAAACAGACCATTGACATTTTGAGACGAAGAGGCAAGTCTTTGGAGTCCCAGGTTAATTCTCTTGAGGCCATTATTAAGGACCATTGGCTTAACATGGCACAGAAGGGTCTTGTAGAGATAAGGGAAGATTATGTGGAGGAAAACCCGAGCAAACAGGAATTTAAATCTGGTTTGTTCTTGCCTTATGTTACCTTGGATGATTTAAGATAGGGAAAATGACAGTAAATATTCCCTGTAAAAGTAAGTTGGTAGAATGCTTGAAAGTTTTATTGGAATTTTAGTCCTTTTATTGAATATTTAATCTTATTTGGACTATCTAATAAGCTAGCTTGTTTATGAATGCTAGTGCATTGTAATTGTATTTGACCATTAGTTTATGGTTAAGTTTTACGGTTAGGGCTTGATAAACTTTGTAAGCTTTCTTTTTGGGTCCCGTGACATTATGTCTTGTATTTTGTGTTGGATGTGATATGAGAAATGAGGTCTGCCTCTTTAAACTTAGTTTTGTTTGATAATCAATGCACAAAGCTGACAATGATACCCTATTTTAAAGCATACTGAGGTCATTCTGAAAGAAGATGCCAATGTTTTATTACAGGTCCACTGAAGCAAGATGTTTCTGGTTTTTCTGGTGTTAACAAAGAAACAGCTTTAGCTGATAATGAGGAGTTTGCTCGCATGATGTCTAGGTTAGATGAACTAGAGGAATAGGAGCTTGCTACTGAAAGGGGCAATCATGATGATGAAAATATGAGAACTATAGGTGATTCTGATGAGATTTCATATCAGAGGTCTATTGATGACGATCTCCGAAATCCAGAAGTAATGTTATGGCTTAACTTGTTGGATTTCATTTTATAAATCTTGTTATAAAGACTATTGGCACATTTAAACACGTCTATTTGTTTTACCTTATTTTTGGTGAAGGAGCTTGTGTATCTTGATCTTCATGTGAAAGCATTTGTTTATTTCTTTTATCTAAACAGGGTAAGCGGTTGTGATCTAAGATTGTTTGGAAAGTTTTTTCTCCACTTAGTGTCCTTGTTGAAGCTCTGCTTATATATGCACTGATTTTTCTATTAGGTTGACGCAGAACCCTGGAGAATTTGTTGTGACCTTTCCAAGGGCTTATCATGTAGGATTCAGCCATGGTAATTGCTTTGAAACTTCTGTGCATTTGTCAGATGAACCCTTCTGTAATGCGCTTTTCAATTCATTGTACATGGAGAAATGACTAGCTTATTAAGGACCATAGTTTGAAATGTTGATGTTTCATAGTAATGTGTGAAGACGGTAATGTTTTAGAACTTTTCTATATCTGTTTTTTAGAGTATAAAAAAGGAAGATCAAGATAGTTCTCTGTTCTTTTCATTGATGCTGAAGTATTTTGGCTTGTATGTTTCACAAGAATGAACACTGTTATGCCCTTTGTCAGGCAGGTGATCATATATATTAATTAAAACTGGTTGGAAACAATTTTTTTATAGCAACAGTTTCAATATTTTTTTATTAGAGAATGCCATCTGAAATTTCCGTAGAGAATTTCATCTGCTAAGATAAAACTATGGTTCTATTTAGGTTTTAAATGTGGGGAAGCTGCTAACTTTGGAACTCCACAATGCAGTCACATCTGAGCTTCTGATCATTATGAGATTTCTCTTCCGGTGCTGCTGGACCAAAGGATTCTTCAATTGCTTGATGCTTCAATGGATGAAGAAGGGCTGCTAGAATGTTGTGGGAGAACAGTTGTGCTGGGCAGACAAATCTCAGCCTATGAAGATAAATAACATAGAAACATTTGGAATATCTGTTGAGACAATCCTTACTGCCCTAGTAACACATCAAAATATATGTTTTTAGTCAAATGAATTCATATGTATATTCTTGTCCATTGAATTCTTAATGAAATATATATATTTTTTGTTATGATATTGATTCATTTAAATTTATTTCATGGTAAAAAAAATTATATTGTCATTTTTTGGATTTTCTAAAGAAAAAAATACCCATATTTATTTATTAAAAAACACCTTTAAATCACATGAATTGTAGATGCCAATTTCCTGCGGATTTTACCTGCGGAAAAATCCGTAGGAAAATCCGCAGGAAAGTAAATTTCTACAAACCTTATTCCTGCAGATTAAAATCCGCAAGAAAATGTTTTCCTACGTATTTTTAACCAAAATCCGCAGGAATAAGCAATTTTTTTGTAGTGTACAACGTTGTAGAGAGGTTGGAAGATCCGGTGATGTTTATACGCTCTTTACAACAATCTTAAGAGCTATTGCGGCATTGTTTATTATGGCACTTTGCAACAATAGAGTTGTCAACTAAGGAGACCTCTGAACTCTATCCTAATTTAAAATTTTTATTTTAGTATTTTCCTCTTGTGTCAGAATATTAAGTTAGGTCTCACTACTTGTATTTCATTTCAGGACATTTTTTGAGATCTTATAATAGAGAAGATTGCAAAAATGGTAATTATTCTCATTTTTGTAGCAATATTGAAATGAAACTATTGTGGGTGCTAAACTTAGTTTGGCACGAGCCTCTGGTGATTTTAGAAGCCAGGGATGATATGAGGATTGAGTTTTAAGTCAGTGATACCTGGGCACAACCATCTAGCATGGTGAATCATGCACCTGATGAAAGCATGTGCTAAGATTCACTTGTGACGTGATCAGCACTGCGGTGTTGGATGGAAAGTCTCAACATGAGTACCATGACGGTAATAGAAGTGCTTAGAGGGGATCTTCTTCCCCTTTTGGCAAAAGTGACTTACCATTATGGAGACATAATGGGAATAATACATGAGAATTGAACTTGGATAAGTTAACAAGGTATGTGTCTTAGAATCCATGAATTAATAATATGGTGGTTACTTTGTGGGTCTTGCTAGATATATGTAAACCTTGTGAATTGTGTTTTATATATGGTGAAAATCCTTATATAAATGGTGGAGACATATGAACTATTCGTAGTCTAATGGAACCAATGCGTTTAGTTGTCTTATTGGCACTTTCTGTTCGGTTAATCTTAGCCGAGTTTTATCTTATGGTTAAAATCAAGGAAATGATTTTAGATATCGGCTGGCAAAGCTTTTCAAGAGCCCAAAAGCACGTTCAACAGTGTTTTTCCGAAAAATGAGGTAGTCTCCTTCGTATATTTACCTCGGCTTGCGTAAAAGTACTTCTTCACCATTTTTCTAAACGAGCCCATTGAAGTTTAATAAGATAATTACATCTTAGTTACGTTACTTAAAGATGGAAGCATCATTATTTGGTTGCTAATGATGTGAGAATTCGAATCAGTTTTGCAAGATGTGGTGTTGAGGAATAATTTAATAAACAGTTACATTAGTAATTTATTTTCATCTTCTAGTGAGTTTATTTCCTCTCCGTTGAAAGGTTTTTGGAGTTTTGGTCAACAATGGCTTCAATTTGAGTTTAATACTAGCATATGAGTTTGTTACTAGCTTATCTATGCTGCTTACAACACGTGAGACCTAATTCCTTCTCACTCATTGTATAAGAAATGATTGAGATGGATCATCCAATGTGATAAAGACAATGAGACATAAAAAACTGATTAAAAAGATCTTCTTTCAGCTACAGCCTTCCATCTCAACCCTAAGAAATATTTTCTGGTTCGACATGTTTATTATGCTTAGATCTTTCCCTTGGACAACAATAGTTTTACTGTTTTAGGTTAAAGCTCTGTTTTGGGTCAGTTTACAAATTATATTTGTGGTTCTATAGCTTTTTCAGCTTTGTCACATATTACATCTCCTAATAATTAATATCATTTAGTTCTCCATAATTAATATCATTCAATGGTTAAGTTTTATATGACGGTTAATGACAATTATAACAACATTAAATATTCAGAAATTATGAGAAGAATATTTATTTTGACTTGAATATTAGAATGTTTGCTATGGATTGTTTAATATGCATGAATATAAATAAACGGTCACATGATTCTTTTTCCTTAATGGGGTTTATGCCAGGCTATGGAGTTTTGTTTCAATAACATAATCGATTTTTGTTCTCGGTTTCAGAATGTAAATTTCTCCAGTTTGTTTTGATTTGACTTCATTAAATTACTGTCAAAACTGCTTTACAATTTTTTGTTGAGAAGATTGTTTTGAATTGCCATTTTCATTGGAAAACCAGAAGGTCAAGCTCTGACGTGAGCCTCTATCCATAAATTTTCCAGTGTGCATTTTTCTACTTTGAATGTTATGGAGGTATGACTCTATCAGCATGTTAAATAAGTTTGTGCAGTGATATGAAATCTTTTATAGCATCTTTGTATCTCTTCATGAGTGTTATAAACATGTGGCCTGCTTATGTTCTTGATGAGTCTTCTCTTCATAGGGTGGTTTATGATGGTTTCATATGATGGTTTTAACTGTTCACAAGTTTAGATTATCACACATAGTCACGGTGAAGAAATACAGTCGTTGGATACACTTCATAGTTATACAACCCACAAAAAGTTGATGATTCAAATGGTAAAGATAATATTGGATATGGTTGCAAATGATTTCGTGGCTGACAGATTATTTTTGTGATAATAATAATAATAATAATTTAAACTTATGCCCTTTAAACTTTATAACATCAACAAGGTTTATTTTATGGACTTGCTATCTCATGGTGTTGGCATCACTCTAATCATGTAAGAATTATGGTTGAGAAGCATGGAAATATTCTGTGAAAAGTTATAACTTAATGAAAGGGGATTATATGATATGAGATTCTAATTTTATTAGAATTACGATTGGAAGTGCGTGAAAATATTTTTATACATAATTGAAATATTTGAAAAGTGTTGGGATGCATAGTAGCCTTGCATGTGGGTACCTTATAATCATTTTGGTAAAATAAAATTATGTTTATAGAATTATATTAAATTGCTTGCCTCCATTTAAAAATAGTAAGGCGCATTGTGAATTAAGTGGAAGTTATATTATTTGCTGTTTAGAGCAAGTTTTATGAATTATTAAATATTTATGTTGCTTAAAACAAGCAATATATGGAGATTGAGCATATACAAATATGTAGTCCTACTTGAGAAATTAAATATTTAAGGGATACCATAAATGTTGGTATCATGAACAGTGGATTCCCGTTCTATTGAGATACACGGATGTTAACTGAATTTTGGTTTTATATGAGAAAATCCACTATGATTATTCACCTTTAATGGTGGTCATAATAATTATTATGTGAATAAGAGTTATTACTCTGAAACTGACTGATATTGAATGCCTAAGTTATTGAAAACATATTGGCAAAATTTTGGTTTGAATCCGACATTTTATATCGATGAGGTGTAATTGTCAAATGACAATAGCCGTTGTAGAGAGAACAATAGTTCATGTACACATTATTTGAGATACTATATGAATAAGCTAGCTTAAAATATATAGATATATCTCAATCAATATTGTGAGGTCAAAAGTTGACCTAGTGGATCCATTAACAAAACCCCTTGGGAAGAAATAAATATTGAATTGGTCGAGGGGAATGAGATAAAAGCCAACTTGAAATTGACAGCGATGGCAACCCAACCTCTGTGATTGGTGATCCCATGAAGGAGGTTCAATGTGTAAAAATAAGTCGTTTGTTAGTTCTGCTAGTACTAAAATAAATATATGGTCCCTTCCTATGGCATGAGAAAGTGCTAGAATGCATTTTGGTGAAGCTGAGCAGAAGCTCTTAATGATTTCATAATCCTACGAGATGGTGTGCTAAATGCAGGTACATTTCATGAAATCACCTCTACGAATGTGGAGTGGGGCCGCTCCTATGAGATCATGGCAAAATCTCTAGAGCATTCGTTATGCACCCAGGCACACACACGGCTGTCTTAAAGCGCAAAAACCCCATTAACAGCATAAATGTGGGGTATAATCTGACTCTTAATGCCTCTGGTATACAACAAAGATTTGTTGGTTCATAGAAACGTATGTTTCACTAACATCTCTGTGTACCATGTGTTACTAGTCTAGGTCTGGTTCATAGTTCTAAGAACCACCAGATACAATGATTATACTCATGTGAGTAACTCAGCTAATGATACTTCCTTTGACACATGTGGGGTTGTTGTAAATATTGTGTGTGGGTGTGTCAAAGGAAGAGTCCCACATTATTCGGGATTGTGGGGTCCAAGTGAATATGATTTTAGACTAATAAATGAATTAAGAGGAGGAAAGAGCTTGCACATGATAAAGGCCACTGGAGGCAAATCCGGCAACCTTCTCTTACCCTTTATGTGCAAGTTAAAAGTGTGTTGGGCATTTTTATTATTTAAAAAAATAAAATAAAAAAGGGGTCAGTTTTGCATCCGCCATTATAGCCTTGATGCTTTCATATGACTATTGATATCATGCCAATCAATCTCCATGCGTTTCCAACATTTCCTTTTAAAAGCAATATATCTATTTAATCCATATATCAATGTTGATGCGTTTTCTTTTAAAAGCAATTTGTGAACATTTAAAGTAATAACGTTTATGGGTTTAAATTCAAAACAATGTGTTTATTGTGTTTTATTATCTTCAATCATAATTGTTGCTGAATGTATATGAACGTTAAAATGGAATGACGATGAGAAATAACTTTGACATTGAATGTTGAACTTATTATAATTTGAAATGGTATTAAACATATAGATGCACTCTTCCAAAACACTTTTGTACCTAATGGCTTCCAAACGTTTTTACTTTAATGGCATTTGATTTCCAAAAGATGTACATACAATTTCAAAATACTTTTAATACCCAAAAAGCTGTAAGTACGTTTAAAAAGACAAAA
>JANTPZ010150703.1:0-13923 GCA_025593235.1 Vachellia pachyceras | reverse complement strand
TATGTACAGATTTCAGCCCAGAACTTGATTATGAAACGGCTCCGGGGATCTGAAATAAAGGTACTTGTGTTAGTTGTATATAGGTTTTAAGGGTTTTTGTGTGTGTTTGTGCACTTGTTTTCTTTCTTTCTTTCTTATTCTTCTTTACTTTGTGCATAGTCCTTATAGGTTCCTGCTGGAGATTTCTTATTTTACTCTTATGTAACCTTATTTTTTGTTGTTGATAGAGCACAATGGTGTTGTGTAATGCATGCAGCTGATCCCACCTAGTGGAATTAGGCTTCTTCTTCTTGTTATTGTTGTAACTCTTATTTATTAACATTTCTTGGTCTATGAATGTGAAAAATTGTGGTATGATGCAGTCTTTGCAATCCTTGGGTGTGTTTGGCTAGAGTGAATGCTCACATTTATGTATTTCTTGAAACCCTCATATTTGATATGGTGATATGGATTTATGTATGGCCACATTTTGGTTCTCTGCCTTGTGTTATTCTGATCTTGAATCCAGATATGCAATGTGTTTGAAGAATGCTTTGTCACTAACAATACTGTTTGTGTATCTTTTTCCCCTAGGAGGATAGAATTATGTCCTTTTTTTTCTTACCGTCTTCATCTTTTTGATAAGATTTGTCCCCTTTTACAGCAAGCATTGATCTGAAAAACTTAATCTTTTTAATAACGTTTTACTGATTGGCACTGGTCAGTTTTGTTTATATTGCACATCTAAGTGAATAACTTTATTTTTCCATCAATCAAATTTTACTTATATATTATTGGGCAAACTTCACAGTCATATCGTTTTAATTTATTCCCTCTTTGTTGTGATTATGTACTGGCAGGCAAGGCACTGGGATACCTTCTATAAGTTCTACAGGAACACAACTGACAACAAGTCTGTTTCCTATGATTGAACCTTTTTATTTTGAAAAGAATCAAGTCGTTGATGATATGGAGATGTTTCAAATATCAGTACTTATGTAGTTGCTTTATTTTATAGGTGGGGTACCCCTTACTTGACAAGGGAATTTTTTCATGAAATGGGAACAAAGATGGGAGATCAGGTGTTGCTAGTTGTTGCAGAAGAAGGAGATGAATTTGTTGCAGGAGCTCTAAATCTTATAGGAGGAGATACTTTGTTTGGGCGGCTATGGGGATGTAGCCCTCGAAGTTATTATCCAAGTTTGCATTTTGAAGCATGTTATTACCAGGTACACCTTCATCATGTTTTTATGAGTTTCATATTATTTTTTTAGCTTGTACATTCTTTTCATATCCTTTATTCTCATTGCCTTTTCTCTCTCATTTCACTAAGGGCCTATACCAAAAGTTTCTGGTGTAGAAAGAAAAGGATGTTTCTCATTTTCTTCTCTGTACTTTGCTTTTTCAAGCATCAAAGCTATGTAGCATGAATGTGACTTTGATGCTAGTTGCATTGGTATTTATGCATGTTGTAACATTAACACCCTCTTCCTCTCTTGCTTTGCTTGTCTTTACTTTTCCTTGTTTTCTTAGATTGTTTCCATTGTAGCATCTCCTCAAGTTTCCGTGACTTGGAAAAAAAAAAGAAAGAAAGAATTTGACATCATACCATAGGGCATGCTTGGGAATTGGGAGAAGGAAGTGCAAGAGATGATCTGATGATAATTTCCCTTTTCCTTGTTTGGCGAATTTTTCCCCTAAATTCCCCACTTTGAAGATGCAAGGGAAAGGATTCTAGAGAGTTAGACAGAAATCCTTTATTATCTTTCTCTTATTAACAAATCCCAAACTTGGCCTTCTCTTCCTTTATCTCCAAATACACTCTTACCCTATGTTTGGAAGGGAAGAAAATTAGAGAGGAGAAAATACTAGGGGGAAAATTTGTTGCTATTTTTGGAAGTTTTCCCTCATAGTATTCTCTTACCCCCATTTCTCGTCTCTTTTCCAGCCATTCAATGAGTTAATGATTTTGTCTCTTTTACCAATGTTGCATGTGCATAAAAAATTTATCTCTTATAACAATGTTGTTCATGCATAAAAATGTTAGTTCGCTGTTAAAGGAATCTAAAACAGCCCTATTATGATGCTAGCAATTGCACTAATCACACGGGAAGGGAGGTTTGTGTTGATTACGCAACAGGTTACTAGATGAGTAAATTCTCGCTCAGTCTATGAGCGAGACTCTCTTTCTCAAGCGTTACTGGCGCTTTCTTGTCTACTTTACTCCTTGAATGGATACCCGTATTTCTGCTGGCTTACCAAAATCTCGTATAGGTACATATAGTATAGCTCAGGGAAGTATATAATGTAGTTGTTGCAATGTTCGGTGTCACAGGCTATTGAAGCAGCAATTGAACTCAATCTTCAAACAGTAGAGGCTGGAGCTCAGGGTGAGCATAAGATCCAGCGAGGCTATATGCCAGTGCCAACTTATAGTTGCCACTACCTTACTGATGATGGATTTAGGAAGCCTATTGAAGACTTCTTAATTCGTGAAGCTTCTCAGGTATGGTAATTGTTAGCTTAATATGCATTCTTTTTAAACCATGTGCTGTGCTTGAAAGGATAAGCAATTTCCTAAACTTTAATTTTCTCACCCTTGCAAGTTTTACATGAAATGACACTGATTCAATACAATTAACTGATATAATGGCCAAGAATGGAATACAGAGAAAAGAAAAGAGAATATAGAACGATTCTATTGGGATCAACTTTTGTTGAGCAGCTTTATTTATTGCTGCCTCCGGTCCTAATTACAAATGTTAAACATGGGGTTTGTTTTGATTCCAAGTATAAGACTTTAATCTACTATTCTACTTTGCCTCCAAAATTGATGATTTTCCCTAAAGTGTCCATATAGGGGGTTTATATCAAGGAATAGTTACAATGCTCATGATTAAAAAAAAAAAAGGCTTTGTAGGGAAACCAATACTTGTTACAAATAACTACTTTAATTAATTTATTTAATATTTGCAAATTTGTTATTGAGCTTTTATATTAAGGACATGATGGAGTAATAGAAGTTTATGACTTATTATTTCTTTAGTTATGTATTACGCAGGATCTTGGTATTTTATCATATCTTAGAAACTATATCTAAGATATTAGAATCTAGGGTACTTGGGTTAGCTTCAGTATTTTCTGCCTATGTTAAGATCTTTGCATTCGACAGTGATCAAGAAATAAGAAATTGGAGAAATTTTTCTTCTCTGCCTTCAAATTTAACTAAGGGCCCTTTTGGTACGTAAAATCGATTTTGATAGAAATGGAAATGGATATAGAGTTTAAAAGTACATTTGGTATGTCTTGGAAATGAATGAAGATTTTTATGTAAAAGGACCAAAATCCCCTTATCATTAAAATTGCTCCCACAATCCTCCATTGCAAACCGCCTAAGCACTGACCACCCCTGCTCATCCAGTGACCCTTGCTCATCCGACTGACCATCACCTGCTCATCCGTCCGACCGATGACCAAACCTTAGACCCCCTATTGAAGACGAAGATGAATCGACGGGGTTGAAGACAAAGATGAAGCGACGGAGATGAAGTCGGAGTTGAAGATGAAGATTAAGTGATAGGGTTGAAGATGAAGATGAAGCAACGGAGATGAAGTCGGTGTTGAAGACGACGATGAAGCGACAGGAAATCTCGCAGATATGTCACCGTTGACTGGGTGAAGACGAAGATGAAACGACGGGTTGTGCTGTCGAAGATGAGGATGAAGCGTTGTGGGGTGCCGTCGCCGCTGGTTGTGGCGTCGTGGGGTGCCGTCATCGCTGATTGCATCGTTGGTGGGTGCAGTTGTCGTTGGTTGCCGTCGTCGTTGGTTGTGTCGTCGTTGGGTGATGTGGCAGGGTAAAATCAGGATTCCATGGAGTTTGTTTGATTTCTATGGGTTAGCCTATGGAAATCAATTTCCATGATTTTGGTTGAATTGGCTTCTATATGGAAGCCAATTCCATGGTACCAAACATGCATGGATATAGAAATCAATTCCATTTCCATATCCATGCATCCCAATTCCACTGAACCAAACGTGGCCTAACAATCTTGGAAAGAGTCCCTCATAAGAACCTTGTTTTAGCTGCAAACTCCAACTAAACTGAATTGGTAAATCATTCATTCCAACCTGTCAATCTAGGCACCATGTAGGCAGATACTAAGAAGTTCCAGCATTGACATGGATATAAGGCGAAATGATATGGACACTATAACACCTCAAGATGTATATATAGTATTCAAATTCAATTTACATTGTTGTGCTGTATCTAATGCAAGTGTCAAATTCATGTTAGTGTAGATAAAACGATGTTTCTTGAGTATTGATGCTTCATAGGCTCTATAAACTTGTTGATTAACTAATGGACCATACTTAGGTCAAGTTTCTTATGTTCATTGTGTCATATTCGTTAATCACACATGGTCATGTATCCTAATTTTGAAATATTATTATAAAACTTTAAATCCATATGAAAAAAATAAAATACATGTTCATATGCGATGGAAAGGAACTTGGCCCAAGTTTTTTCCTTAACTACCAATAACACAACTCAGCACTACATGATTAACAAACAATTACAACAAGCAAAATATGATCAGAAAGCCAAGCATCTCCAGCTTTGGATCATATCACAACTTTATCTCCTGTTAATGTTGTGTCTAAATAATAGGTTATTTTCTTGGTACCAATCGTATTCTTCCAGAAAGTCCAAAGACTATTATTTCTCACACTTTTTAATGATAGTTTCATTCCCTTTTCAAGTGTAACAATTCTAGTGAAAGGTCATTATTAATTGTTATCCATGTTCGTCTAATTAACACGGATGATTTGCAATTTTGTTTACTTTGATTTCTTGTCCTTTTTTACAGGTGAAGCTTGTTACTAAACTTTTGCATGATTCTGGCCCTTTAAAGGAAGATATCCTGAAGGGGGAAACAAATTGACAGATTAACAATTTATATGTAAATATGTGTATATGGTTGTTATTACTTTGTAATTATTAAACTTTTTAGGATTATTGTATAGTAACATTCTGAAGCAGTGACAATCTCTATAACTTGCATTCAGGCCAATGATTTAGCAGTGAAGAATTGATTTATTAAAAATGATATTAATTGATAAATGTTGACTTTTAAGTTAAATTTGTTGTAGATTGAAGCGATGGTGTACATTTCAGCAATTTTCTGTGATCTAAATTTTCTTTTTTTGTGTGAAACTTTCTCCTCTTGGGGGTATTTCAGTAATAACGAGCACACCACTTCTTCTTTTTTATCTTTTGGGCCGGAGGTAGGAGCTCGGCCCATATTTAGTTTTATATAGTTTGATCAATTTCATCCCAGATTATATTATACTTGCTGGTAGGAATTGAGTCGGCCGAAAGGGTTAATCCTTTCAAACATGATAAATTAAGATTTAAATTTTAACTAAGAGAAATGCCCACATTTAATATTTGATAATGCAACAAATAGATTCTATTAGATATATGGTTTAGCAAAAAAAAAAGAGAATATATATTCTTAAAAAAAAATTATAGTATGCTTATTATACTGATGTAATTGAGTTTAGTCGAAGGGGTGCATCCCTTACAATGCAATGAACAAATGTTTGAATTTCTGTTAGGGAGGTGCTAACATTTACCCCATGTTTGGATGGAGAGAAAATAAGAGGTGAAAGAAATCTAGAGAAGAAAATGGGAGTAGAAGTTAGTTTCCCCATTTGAACAAGGGAAGAAAAATTGAAGAGAAAATAGGATGTGTGATCCACTTCATTATCTTTTCCGTTTTTCTCTTCAGTATGGAGAGAAAATGACGAAAACACTTGTTTTCCATGACTGCCCTTCGTTTGCTCTTTTTTGTCGTCTCTATTTTCTTCAACCGCTTCTTCGTTCTCAATTTTGTCCGCCTCCACCTCCACTTTGTCTCAGAATCGCTCCAACCGACCTTCATTCCATCTTAGACTAATTCCAGTATGAGCTCAAAAAATCAAAGAGATCTTTTTCTTATTAGAAAATTGGAGAGATCTTATTTGAGAGGTTGGCGAAAGAAAGAGGAATTGAAAGAGAGGAAAATACGGTGAAATTTCCGGACAAAAAATTTGGAAAATAACAAAATAATACATCTTTATTAAATGATTATATATTCCCGCGGGAATTATTGGAGGATATTAATGTATTTTTTTATTATGATATTTAATTAAATGGTAAACATGATACATGGTGTTTTAGTCATTCACATGTTTGTTTATTTTCTTTCCTCCCAATTTTTTCTCATCCATCCAGATAAGAAAAATGACAATATATTTTCCTTTATTCCCTAGTTTTCTCTCCATTCAAATGGAGTAATAGTATCCAGCAGTAGTTCGAACAAAATTGCTCTAGTAAATAAAAAGAATTGCTCAGTAGTTCTGAGCCTTTATGCTCCCCTCTTGTAAAAAAACAACAAAGAATTGCTCTAGTAGAAGAATGCATGTTTTGGTTAAAAAATATTATACTTAATATATTTTGTGTTTAAGAAATTAGAATCTTATCCTATTTAATAGTAGATTGTGCATTTTCTCATGTTCGGAGGTCACTGGAGCAGTAGGCCGTGTTGAGGAGGGTTATGCGGAGTCGATCACTGCAGACGATCCACCATACGGCAGGATCAAAGCCGTTCTCCGTCGCATACTTGGAGTTGGATGAGGTGGCACAGAGAGAGGGACGGAAGGCGACTTACAAGGAGATGTTTGTGGCCACCTACAGACACATAGGTGGATCTCCCTTGTCACATGAGACCGAGGAAATCATTGTAGGTATAGAAAATTTTATAATTAATTTTTAAATTAGTAATTTTTAATTTTAATAATTTTGAGTTAATTATTTGAATACAGGAGCGTATTCAGCGTACAGAGTTGAGTTGAGGGAGTCTCAGGGATCAGCATTAAACCCCACTTCCTTACTGAGGGCTACTATGGAGGGGCGAGATAGGCATCCCGGCCAACTCCCAGGGTTCGGGTTTAGGGCGACCCAAACCATGTTCTTTGGAGGCAGAAAGTACGAGGCTGGAAGTTCCTCCTCGGCTGCTGCTCCCAGGTGACCACATCAGGACCTCGGTGGCACAGCGATTCACATGTGGATAGAGAGTCCATGAGGGCTGAGGTGCAGGCGCAATTGCAGCAGCAGCTCAATTCGTGGGTGCAGGAGGCAGAGACCCGAGTGCGGACTGAGATGCAGTCCCAGATGGAGATGTGGAGGCAGGCTGCGAATGTCATTCTGTAAATGGCATTCCAGGCTGCCTTCCTTATCGCTGCTTCACCTGAGCTGCCTCCGCAACCGGCCATGGGCCCCACCCCCGAGTCTTCCACTGGCCCCCTAGCCCCCCGTGCATCCCCAGGATCCTCCCGCCCCCTACGAACGATTGATTTGGACTTATTTAGTTTTGTATTTTGGCATCCATTTTTTATTTATTTAATAATTGTCTTCTTCTCGAACTTTTTTATTTGGGATTTTAAATTTCATTTATTAATTCAAATAAAATGAATAATATAAATTATAATCAAAATAATTATTATTGAATAAATTTCAAATTTTAATTCAATTATATTTGTTTTAACTAACAAATAATTTCAAAAATTAAAGTTACAAAAATTTAAATTTTATTAATGAAATTAAAAAATTTAATTTAGCTAACAAATAATTTTTAAAATTAAAGTTAAAGCAATTTAAATTTTTAAATTATATTATGGGTTTTATTTCATTTAATTGAATGTGAAAAATTTAGTAGCGGTTCTTTTTGTATTTGCGACGGTTACAAACAGTTGCAAATTTGAAATTCAAATAATTTCCCTCTCTTTTAGTAGCGATTCTATAACCGCTGTAAACAAAGAATTCAAAAAATTTCCCTCCATTTTAGCAGCGGTTCAAAATCGTTACAATGTCCAACGGCCATCCATTTAGCAGCGTTTTGAGCATCGGTTTTGAACTGCTACAAATGTCAATGGTCATGCATTTTTGTAGCGTTTTTTACAACGGTTCAAATTGTTACCGTTACCATATTTCAATTTAAGCCTTCCCAACTAAAAAATGTTCAAATTCTCCTTTCTTTCTCTAATCACTTCCACTTTCTCGTTTCTGTCTCTGATCACACTTCTTGTTCTCCGTGATATTGCGATCAAGTTTATGTGAAGTCCTTCTGATGGATAAGTCCTGGATCAGGTTTTCTCGCACGTTCGACTAAACAGCTTTTTGGATTTTGCTGACAGACATGGCAAGATTAATAGTAAGATTTCTTATCACTACTCTAAATGTAATTTTAAAAAATGGCATGTTAAAGATATTGTTAGAGAACACTTGATAGTTAAGTCGTTCCCTCAAAGTTACCTAAACTGGGTCTATCATGGAGAAACTGATGATGCCTTGGGAGAGTGTACTCCTGCAATCTCCCAAATAGGAGTGTAAGAGGACAGTGTTGACCCCGTCAATGACGCACTTCATGATGCTTTTGGGGTTCATGACGATGTAATCAAAGATGAAGTGTAAGGTCCGGAACCTCAATATATAAGGAACGCAGAAGCTCGTACTTTTTTGAACTCATGGCAGAAGCCGACAAAGCTCTATATCCTGGGTGTGGAAAGTATTTAAAATTATCTTTTTTTTAATGAAATTGTAGCATATTAAGTGTTTATATGGTATATCTGATAGGGAAATGTCGAAGATATTAGAATTATTACTCGACACATTCCCTGAAGCATCGATCCCGGCATCTTTTTATGATGCAAAGAAGATGATCAATGAATTGGGTTTGAAGTATGAAAAATCCATGCATGTCCAAATGATTGCATGCTTTATTGGGAAGAAGATGCAAATAGAGAAATTTGCAAGCGGTGTAACACCTCGAGATACAAGCTAGAAGGGGAGGGGAAGAATAAGAAGAAGAAACCTGCGAAAGTTCTTAGGTATTTTCCTATGAAGCAGCGACTTCAAAGTTTGTATTCAAGCAACATGTCAAGGTGTATTGATTTGCAGTCTAGGAAGGTATTTGGATGATAGAGTCATGACTCACACGTTCTTATGCAACAATTACTACCATTGGCTCTAAAAAACACATTTCCTCTAGAAGTGTCAACAATGTTGGTGGAGCTCTGTTCATTCTTCAGAAAGCTGTATGCAAGGTTCTTATCACTAAGAAGTTAGATCAACTGCAACAGCAGATAATTCTCACACTGTGCCATTTGGAGATGATCTTTCCTCTTTCCTTTTTCACTATCATGGTGCACCTCACCGTACACCTTGTTCAAGAGGTAAAACTCGGTGGCCTGGTTCAATATCATTGGATATATCCCATTGAAAGGTACTCACACATTATTTACACGCATTATGTATATAGATCGGTTTATCACCAATTTACTAATTTATTTTAATGTTTGAACTTATTACAGGTTCTTAGGGAAGTTGAAGTCATATGTTAGGAATAAGGCATGGCCAGAGGGTTCAATAGCATAACGTTATATAGGGGATGAGGTCCTGAACTTTTGTTCACGATACTTTGATGACATTGAGACTCCTTTCAACCGTCATCCTTGTGTTGATGATTACCTGATCCTACCCCGTTGGTACACTTGATAAAACTTTGTGATTTCCAAGATAAAATTTCTTTTTGGTATTTTTGATTGGGTAAAACAGTAAAGGCAAATTGAAGTGTAAAAGTGTTTGATGATGAATTTCCTCTTGAAAATGAATTAGGCTATCATAGTTCACAAAAGATTAGGGAAAGTAATAGTTTTCGCACTAAGTTTCGTAATAAAAACCCCAACAACTCGATGGGTCAGAAATTCCATGTAATGAACTCCATTCCATGAAACCCTTTAAAAGCATTTAGTGTGTGTACGGAAGTCACAAAGTGAAAAATTCAACTCAACACAAGATCTCCTCTAAAATCAAGCACAACTAGGAAGATAGAATAGAGCAACAAAGATCTCATTGAATAGGTAGAAATGAGATTTCACTCTACCACGTCAAACACAAAGCAAGTTCAATACACAAATAATTCAAGTTTGGCTCGACCGAGATCAATCATTTACATACAAATTACAAGTCCTAACTCAGAAACTATGTAATCCATAACATAAATACATATTGAAAACTAATACTCCCCTTTCGGAACATCGAACTCAGGCCAACTTCATCTCCAAGAGGAAGGTAGATGCTCAGTTACTCATTTGAAGTGAAATCAGACTCTGAATGGATGATTGGAGATGCATGAGTGGATTAGGAATAGAATTGGATGAAAATTAGGGTTGTGTGAGTAGAAGATGAGAGAAAATGAGATGAAATGTGTTTTCTGCCTCCTCTCCCTGTCCCTCTTTGAAACTTACCCTATTTGGTGTGTATTAACTGTCCAGGGTTGAATCTAAGAAGGTGGGTCAGGTTTTGTTTCCATTTGGAGCCTGATTCATTGCTGCTACTTGATATTCACAGCGGTGAAGCTCCCCCGAGAGTTCTTGCTCGCCTGATTGAACTTTGGCCGCTGCGAACTTTCCCAAAGCTGCTTTCTCATGATCTTGTTCAAAGTTCATGAAATGAAATAGAAAATATTTGAAGTATCACTTGCTCATGATAGAAATTAAGCACAATTATATCATTATTCATGGCAGATGCACCAAAATCACTCTAATCAAGATCAACAACTTTAAATCTCAAATTAAGCATAAGAAAGGGTCATGAAGGGCTAAAATTGAATTAAAAACTCTGGAAAGCCAAGCACAAATATAGTTAGTGCCAGTAATGCGGGTTGGGCCTACGGGCCCAACTCGTTAGCCCACCAAAATTGGCGGGCTGCGGGCTGGCATTTCAACCTGCGGGTTAGCGGGCCTGCTCGCCTAACTCTCTTTTTTATTTTTTTTGAAAAGATATATGTTTTATGTATTTTTTATTTTTTTCCATCCCAATATTTTTACAAAGAAAAGGTAGTATTAAATTATATTTTTAAGAAATTATTGAACACTTATTCATAGAATTTGAAAGAGAATAGCATAATTTGCAATCTTATAAGAAAAAACTGTGTAAAAAAGGAAAAAAAGATTTTATTTTTTATTTTTAAAAAAAATAAAAAGTTGGCGGGTTGCGGGTTGGTGTTTTCCAACCCGCAACCCGTTGGCTGGCCCGCTTTACTGGTACTAAATATAGTACAAACAATGCTCAATCATTACCCTGATGTTGGTCCTTCAACATTGGCAGGCAGTTTGTTCCCTCCAGTTGGAGGACATCAATACTTCAACCTCACTCCAAATGAGATATTACAGGCACACCGACATGTCCTCATCAACTGCAGTCAACTTGATCCTTTCATTCAGTGAGTATTAGTACCAACCCATTATGTTATTAATTTAACGCATGTTTACCAACTCATCTAATATATATTTAATCATGACAAAGAATTCAGAAGTCATGTCAAGAGACAAATGCGTATCAGGGCACAGACTGCCATTGAGGTTGATAAAATGGTGCATAAAGAATTCCCATGTTGGTTTGCACGTCGAATGTGCAATGACAACAACCCCCACCCAGTTGATTTGACAAATATTGCTATTGGTTCGCTCCAACATACGAAAAGGTTTACCACATACAATGTCAACAGCTTTAAGTCCTACACAGTTTCACACGATCAAGGTTCTCTCACCCAAACTTTTGGGGTTTTTGGGACCTTTTGTTCAAGAAGTTATGCGAGCTCTAATGACAGTGACATATGTTTTAAAGGTATCCCTACTATAGAAAACTGGTGGACATCATCGAACTAAATTATCAGGGTCAATTCACCGTCAGGTTATTCAAGTGTTCCTAAGTAAATACAACAACTACTCATGGAATAACAACTGATGAGTTGGGTATCACATCTATGAATTTCTCAAGGTTCATTCACACATGTGACTCTCCAGACGATGAGCCGTATATTCTAGTATTCGAGGCATAGTAAGTTTATTATATCGAAGATCAGAAACATAAATATTGGAGTATGGTTGTTCATCTTAAGCCCAGAGATATTTATAACATGAGTGATAGCGATGAACAGTTGACACATGAGGTGGAGCCATTTCTAGCATCAAAGGCACATCAAGTTTATTATGTCGAAGATTAGAGACATAAAAATTGGAGTATGGTTGTTCATCTTAAGCCCAGAGATATTTATGACATAGGTGATAGGGAAGAACAGTTGACACATGAGGCGGAGCCATTTCTAGCATACTACTTTTCATAAATTCTTTCCCGAAGGAGATGAAGAATTACCCTTTGTGAGAGCTAATGAAGATTAATAAATAAATCATGTATGTAATTTTTTTTATAACCATCAATATTTGTAGCCATTCTAAACCACTACAAATTGCACAAACCACTGCAAAAAACAGACACCTAAAACGCTACAGATGCAACCGTAACCGCTGCCACCACAAACCACTGCAAATGAACGTGACATAAACTGCTACTAAATAAAATTGTTGCAAATTTCCATGGCATAAACTGCTGCTAATCTTCTCTGGAGAGCCTATAAATATCCCTTCCCCCTGATTTGCTTCAGTTAGCTCTGGCGTTTCGTTGTGCTTCCTGATGTTTGTTTCGGTTCCCTACCTAGTTTATTACACTTCTGGTTTTTTTCTCTTCATCTATTTCTTTTTTTTTATTTTTGCATGTTCTTTAAGTTTGGGTTCAAATTTTATATTTTTGTATTTATATTATATTTTATTTTGGTATTATTTTTTAATTTTTATTTAATATCTTTGTTCGATATTAATTTTTTATGTTAATTTTGTTCGGCTAGTTTTGTTCGCTACACAGTTAGAATTATTTTTCAAAATTTCAAATTCTGTAGCTATATTTTTTTATGTAAAATATTTTTATGTTTGTTTTTTTCATATTTCAAATTCTGTAGCTTATTTTTGCATTTCATTTATATATTTATTTTCCAAATTTTGAGTATTTTTTAAATTTATTGACATGTAGTAGCGGTTTTACAACCGCTACTTTTTTTGTCAATTTAATGCCTTTTAGTAGTTGTTCTATAGCCGCTACAAAATCCTGAAGGGAAAAAAAAGGTGCGAAATTCCATTTAAAATTAGTAGCGGTTCCAGAAACCGCTGCAAATTTTTAGAGGGAAAATTTTTACACCATCAAAATAGGGTAGGAATTTCCATTTTACTTTGTAGCAGTTTTAAAACAAATGCAAACAACATGTTCAACTGTCGCATTTTGCTCGATTAGTAGCGATTTTTTGTCCGCTACAAATTCTCACAAGTCATCCCTACTCCTCGGTTATGTAGAGACTTTGTAACAGTTTTATTTCAAACGCTGCAAAGTTAGTAACGGCTTATTCTATGTGTGCAGCAGTTCTTTGAAACTGCTGCTAAATCGTTTGCTACGATGGGTTTTGTAGCGGTTTTCCAAACCGCTACAACATTTGTTTGTAGTAGATAAAAATGCTACTAATACTGCCTTTTTTGTAGTGGTAGTCTTCGAAAATCGTATTCATTTTTCACCTCAACCTCAACTCTCATGATTTAATGATGCAAATACTATTTATTTCAAATTGTAAATAACAAAATAGCCACTTGAATTTGTGATTTGAAAAAAAAATATCGCCGTTTTGGATTAGGATCCATGCTCAAACCTCCAAATCCTTTTCAAAATTATTAACACAAGTGCTTTCACCTAAAAATTGTTGGAACCTTGTTTTGATGATAACAAAATTATGATAAAAGATTGCAAAAATGATTTCAGAATCTAAGTTTGAACAAGTTGATTCAATACTTCATGGAGTCACTCGAGTGTTATGTCAAAGTGTTGACAGTACTCGAGCATTGGAACTCAATACTCGAGCACTGTACCTTTTGATCTTAAGAAAATTCAGTACTCTAAGGCAACACTTCAAGTATTGACATAAAGTGTTGTCAATACTCGAGTACTATGTTGTTGTA